>CM017574.2:27613563-27678563 GCA_007844105.2 Rhamnella rubrinervis | reverse complement strand
CAAATTATACAATTTTCTGATCGTTTGATATGATATTAATGCATAGATAGCTAGCACAAATTATGTAATTTTAAAATTCATTTAGTATGATATTAAATATATGAGAAAATAAATATAAATTGTATAATTTTACAATCCACTTAGTATAATATTAATGCATGAGTGGACCCTAATACAGGGGCGTTATCTAATGTAGGTTTCCATCTCTAATATCTTTCAAAATTAACTGTGAAATTGCAACTTATTATAGAAAGCATTGTTGGGCCAAAAAGTCCAGAAAAACAATTATTGGACCCCCAAGCTCATATGGGTCTTAGAGACTATTGGGGTATCATTTTGTGAGAAAGGATCTTTGCTATCAAACTGTGCCTAGCATGCTTTAAGGGTAATTCGATGCTATGTCACTTCGGAAAGTGTATAGAATTTTTGGATCAGCTTTTGGTAGAATTAATATTTCAGCCCAATATTGTAATGAAAAATCATAAATACCCTTGGTAGAAATATTTTTTTAGTTTATTCTTCTTAGTTCTCTTTATTCATCGCTATTTTTTAATTTTTTTTCTTCCTTTTTGTTCTTATTTTAGAGTTGGCAAATTATATTTTAGATACTTTTGGTTAAATTGGTGGATAATTTAGTATATATATTAAAAATTACAATCAATGAACACTTCGTGAGTGACTAAAAAGCATCATAGATAAAGTATATATTTTACACTTAGTATACATTTCTCTAATGACAAACTAGTTAGCTAATGCCGGTATTAACACGGTATATATTTTACATGAAATTTCAAACTTAATTAGTTGACGAACTAGTTTGCTAGTGTTGAAGTGGGACAAAGTATATAAGTTGTATAAAATTTTAAACTTAGCTAATTACGAAGTTGGACGAACCACTTTGCTAGTAATGCGTATCTTTGATATCACACAACTTTATGCAACAAAAGCAGATTGACGATTAATAGGTAGAAGAAACTCTCCTATGAAAATGTTCAAAAAATTTATCTACATATGTAGTGAACCTCTAGATTTGGTAAGTATGGCGAAATAACTTTGGCAATGCATGATGAAGTAAAGGGATAATATTATAAAGTAAAATCAGTGACAAGTTCCATTAATAGAGAGAAAACCTCTACCAATGAAACTAACTAGCTCATTTATTTGTATTTGTTGTGAACTTTGATTGTCATATAATTGTTGAATTAAAAAAAAACTTGGCAAGAGAGAATAAGAAGAAGAGGAACTGTAGTTCTAAATTTCCATTAAAAGGAGAAGAAAAAAAACTCCAAATTGAATGAATTGTAAAATTACACATCAATTGGTTACAAATTTAAGGGATATAAAAGGAAGATTTAGAATTATATATATAGAGCTGTAGGAATAAGAGGAAGGCAAAGATGAAGCGGAAGAGACGGACCAAATAAATTAGTTGCCGATAATTATAAATTAAATAAGTTAAAAAATTAAAATATCATTGGACCCGGACATGCCGTTGAAAAACCCTTTAAATAATTGTTGAATCACCAAACAGATCACAAGAGAATAATGTTAATGCTGTTCTTCAACATATTGTGTATAAACGACATTCACCCAGTGTTTATTATTCAATAGAATAAGCCATTAGCTCCTGTAGAAAACAAAACATTTTAACTCCGTTTGGACATGAAGCTCACTTCAGTCTTCACCCTTACCACTAAAAACATTATAGCCAGCCCAATACATTTTTCCCTAAGCAAAAGTATTAGATTCAGCACCCGGATCGAAAGATTAAATAGCTAGAACAACTACGAAGGACTTTACCTATCCATGGCTTTTCACATTGTAAGTCCAGTGAATTTATGCAAAGATGTAGAGCTCTTAGTATCCCTACAAACAAAAGTACACATGAATTTAGGACTAATATTATGTGCAATTTTTCACAATTTTCCCACCAGTTCATGTGCTTCATTTGATTCTTTTGAGGCCACCGAGACGCTGCTGTTCATCTTATACAAAGTACAATTAAATGAGGAAAAAGAGAGTGCTATCACTCAATAAATTTGCATTCAAAGATGATTCCGAATTTACATAAACTATCTAGTGAATTAAAAAGGATAAGGATTGGGTATAGAAGAAAAAACAGACATCCGCTATCAGAAATTTGTTTCATCCTCCGCGAAGTTTGACAAATATTTCAAAATTGATGCCCTTGGATCATCTTCCATTCCCCCATCTTTGATTCCAAAAATGCCCTTCATAACTCGCGTGTAAAGTCTCTCAAGCTGTGGAATGTTGTAATTTTCAGATCGGTCGACAAATTGTCGCTTGACAGACTCCACTTGATTTGTCATCTCATTATCTGACATAGTAACATCATGGGATCCATTCCCATCAGTATGATCAGAGACTTCTCCAGAAGTATCGTGTTCTGGGCCATCAGCTGAAGGGGTTTCAAGGGTTTCAGGATTTGCCTCATTTGCCTCAGATTCCAGAGAAGTCTTCAATACTACTGGATCTTGATGTCGCAACTTCTCTTCTGTAATTGAGGCTGATTTCACAAATTAACTTTAATAAATCAGAAATATACTTCATAATCATCATTAAAATTATAAGAAAAACAGAGGATCATATACTGAACTCATTCACATACTAACCAGCTCAAAGAATGGTTTTGACAAATTCAAACTAGACAGTTAATAGAACTTAGAAACTGTGTTTTCCCACAATAACTTCTAAACAGCCACACGGAAAATATACTAGATTTTTGTCCAACAATACAATACAAGTTTAGTAAACCAGTTGAGTTTCAACAAGTGCATAAATTCTCTCTAACAAATGTATTTGTAACCCATAAATTGTACTTCTCATCTTTGGTCATCCTGTAAGTGAATGTGCCTGTTTGTTTGACTGCAAACCCAGACAGCAGAACCATTAAAATGTACCTTATCAACTTCCTAGTTAAATAATAAAAGGCCTGAATACCTGTATGTGCAGCATCAACATTCTTTTTGGTCGTTTTAGTGCCTCATAGCTCTGGTCAAGATTCACATCTGGCTGGACATTGAGAGTCGAGCACTTACTCTAGTAACAGTTCCAAGCTGCACAACAGGTGCTGAAGGGAAAGTAGGTCCTCCTAAATCATCAGGCATTTGCATCGGACCGCCCTCTGCTGCAATTTTATCACAGTATGCTACCAGTGCAGGGTCCATTTGTGACAGCATTCCATGAACCTGTGGAGGAAATGCCAGTCTGAATTGTGACAATCCATATCACCAAAGATATAACTGAACCAAAGGATTTACTTACTGCATCTGAAGCTCAAAAGCTCTGCTAACTATCCTAGCACCATTGTAGTCATCTCCATTATAAACCTGAGTCCCAGACAGGAAAAATACATAAAATTACAGCATTGCTCAACATAGCACTGAGAAAATCAAAGAATTTAGATAAATATGTCATGCAAAAAGGTTAAAGTCCTCTGTTCCTACATCAGAACTTTAAATATTCAATACTTGAGGCTATTTTTCAAAATGAGCTTGTGATAGAAAGGAATAAGACTCAAAAGGAAAATCATGAATATTATCATAAAGCATTCATCCAAAATACAGAACAAAAGCCTAAAACTACAGAAAGAAACACACACCTTTGCATTAGAAACTATGAGATCAACATCTTGCAGGAATGCTGAACATGTAATATACTGTCCAGAGTCAACATGATGCAGCAAAGTAGCCATATCCATAGGGTTCTGGATAATTGAACGGTAGTTTGGAGCATCCTCATCCGAGACAGGATAGTGGAAGACACTAAACCGTTTATCATATAAAATCCTGCAGCAGAGAAACAACACATTTTCAAACCTATGTGCAGAATTGTGTGGAGTGTTGACATTAAATTCTCACTGCTTAATCTATGAAAAAATGCAGCTAAACTAAGGGTACATTTGGCACATGGAAAAGGCTCTTCCTGACAGAATAGGATTACTTATTCCAGGGAATAAAATGGGCTGAAAGGAATAATATACCAATCATTATAAAGGGATTAATTTATATCTAACGGTTGCAAATATCTCTGAGGCACATCCGCGTGGTAAAGAGCATGCTGCTCTGCATCTACCTTGGCTTTTAACTCAGAGGCCTTTGGACCACTTGCAACTTTTGGAGCTTTGGGGAGTTCAGGAACCGATGTTGATTCCTGGGATTTATTTGTCACACCCTCCAGAACGACTGACATAGCAGCTTCAATTAATCGGTCAAAAACAAAGATCTATCTTCAGTAGACAGTTCTCCTACCTGGTAGCTGACAACAAAGGGTAACAGAAAATTTATAGGCATTAAAATTAACAATAATAAAGCCCTTTAAATGGAAATCCTATAGAAGACAAGTTCCATAAAAGGAAAAATTTCACAGATACTAAGTTAATTAATCAGGAGTACTAGTAAAACAGCTTCAGATTTAGACTATGTTTGGATTGAACAAGGGAATGGAAAAGAAAGGGCAAGTTTAACGTGGAAAAGAAAGGAAGAAAAGGAAATGATAGTATTTATAATAATTGTTGTTTGGATGATTATTAATGGAAAGGAAAGGATAGTAAACAAAAGTGAAAAGATAATTAATGCAGTTTATGTTGTTTACAAAAATACCCTCCACAAAATGTCTCATACAATAAATTAATAAGGGTAGTTTTGGAATTTTAAAAGTTTCATGAAACCCTTTTCCTTTCTGTTCGTTTCCTCTCAATTTGGGTGGAAAACCAAATTGGTTAAGATAAACATACATCAGACGAATTAGAGACACAGATAGAATTTAAAAATTAAAATTAAAATTTATTGGTATTTTAGAAAAGAAACATACACAGAACCGTGAGGGAAAATTGTGAAACCATAGCATCAATTTCAGAAAGTGGCTCTGAGGACGTCCCTAGTAATAATATGGGTAAATCTGATGGCAATTCTTCTAACAAACTCATAAGAACAGCCCTTAGCTGCTCATGTGCCTGCAATATTACTTCCATTGAGAGGTGGCACAATAGTGGCCAGATATTTGCAGCATATCAAGGATAACTACAGTCTGAGTATACAAGTTTAATTAACATAGATTTATAAAGTTATGAACTGAAAGTATGAACTCACTGTCTCCCACCAAAGATTGAACTGAGGCAAATAAAGTATAGATGGTGTCGTTCTTCTTGCTTCACCAAATATATGTACTAAAGCCTCCTCTGCTGTCTTTGCACTAGGATCAGAAAGTAGTGATGAAAGTCCTAGAGAATGAACAGGGAATTTCTCTAGTTCATGTAAAATTGCAGGTCAAAGGTGATCCTGTTAAACTAAAGCAGTAAGTACATTTAGTTTGTGATTTCAAAAATAAACTTGTCAATATCAAGAGGTTCAAAAATATTTACCAGTCCAGAACCTTCACCACCACACAAAAGAAGCCGAGGCCTATATACAAGAGGAATTGCTGAACCATAGGATAGCATGGAAAGCTTTGTCAACTCTGATGACACTGAAAGGGGACGGAAAATATCCGATATATAATTCATGGCTTCACGAAGATGACTTTGCAGACAGGGTGCAACTACTAAAGACAATGGCCTGGAGTGCACAACAGCGCCTCTATGAGCAGCAGGAGTAATGGTTGACATGGCTTGAACAAAGTGATATTTTTCAACCTTTACTAAATCAACATCTATTAGAAATTTGTCATCACTTGTATAAACTTGAGGATACTTTTCACGGAATGCACGAATAGCAGCTTCAGTACACAAGGCCTTCAAATCTGCACCACAATATCCAACACAACTGGCTGCGAGTTCCAATCTCAGATCCTTAGAAGGAGGATGCTTCCATTTCACGAGTATGAATATCTAATATTTCAGCACGAGCCTCACAACCAGGCAAAGGAAAGTTAAATTCGATCAAATCGACCAGGTCGGAGCAAGGCTCCATCGATGGCATCAATTGATTGGTTGCTCCAATCAAAACTACTTGCCCGCGAGAATCAAGACCATCCATCAATGCAAGCAAGCGTGGATACAATGGAGTTGTGAATTTGCTCTTGTTTGCTGGATCTCACAGGTGCAAGTCCATCTATTTCATCAAAAGATGATAGAAGGCTGGTTCCTTTGTGCTTCCTCAAAAGTAGCTTCAATTGTCGTTCAGCCTCACCCACCCATTTGCTAAGCACATCTGCACCCTTACGCATGTAAAACTCACTTTCTGGCCAGCCTTTGATGCAGCACAAGCTAATGCCCTGGCAATCAATGTTTTCCCAGTACCAGGAGGACCACATAACAATACCTCGGAGGTTATATGATAGCTTGCAAAGAAATCTGGATACAGTAAGGGAAAGAAAACCATTTCCTTCAAAGCATCAATATACTCAGAAAGCCCACCTATGTCATTAAAACTCACAGTCTCATCAACCTGTAAAGGTTGAATATCTGCCCTCCCTTTGAGCTAGGCCCAGCAGTTTGAATTCCAGAAGTTAAGGCCGCAAAGCATCACCCTGATGACCCCAACCTGATGCAGCAACATTCAGCCCCCATGTTGCTGTCCCATGCATGTCTAGTCCCCAAAGAGCCATGGTGGTCCAGATCTGCTACCACCACGCCCCAGGGAATTGCAGGGCCTTGATCCAGTTCATCCACTAGAAGAGAGTCATCAGAATCTTCAGTTAGGTGTAATCCGATGGCGTTTATGAACTTCGTGATCCACCCTTCCTTACATCCCTACTGACCTTAGTCCCCATTCCTTGATGCAGCACTCTTGAGGTGATCTTGGTCTTGGCTTTCCTTCTTCCATAGAGAGCCTGCGGACTTCTGCGATTTGAAGGTCATATCGCCTTCTTCCATCCTGTTCTTCCTCACACTCTTCATCATCACCATCTTCCTCTCCATCATCATCGCCATCGCCATCGCCCTCATCCTCAGCCTCACCGTCATTTTGACCATCATCCGGATCATTGTCTTCAATATCATTTCCATTTTCAGTTTCATCTTCGCCAACCTTCTCTTCTGAAGTTTCTTGCTCATCTTCAAATTCCAAATTCAATTGTTCTCTGACAGGTACCTTGGAGCAGCGAGGTGCCAATCCTTCACGTCGTGGAGTTGTTTTATCCTCCACAATCCTTTTACGCTTTGGAGACAATAACTCATCCTGACTCACATTATTATCAATCTGATTCCTTGAAGATCGATATGCGGGCCTCTGAAACAAATCATCCAGCATTAGTACAAGCAAAAATTAGCTTTCACTTTACTTTAACAGTTTTTGAAGCTTGGCTCATCAAAACTAAACTAATAACTGACCTCCATTAAAAGGCATGCTGGGAGAGAATAAAACCTCACCATTATGTCTTCATCCTCATAACCAGAACTGTCTGTATAATCTTCAAGATTTACAGAAGCCCTGCGCTTTCTGGTAGAGTCGAAGGTTGGATCCACCTGCCTGAAAAAAAAGCAGCACAGCATGTATCAAAATCTCAATTGCTCAATGTAACTGAGAAAAGAGAGTTAAAGCTTTGATCAAAGCAGTTTCAAATGAAGAAAAGAAAAGGGAATGTATTTCACACTTGGTTGAAGACAGTTATAGCATGATTGAAAAACTTTCTGATCTACCCAAAAGCATCTCGAGGAAAATAGACATCAGTAAGAGTAAGTAAAGAAACAGAAAGTTCCACAGATTGTTTAACAAGAAACATAAACTTTTATTAATAACAAATATACTACACAATATCAAGAAAATGAGAAATATTCAAAAACAAGAAACAAAATACACTAACCTTAGTAAAAGACATTTCCCAACCTAAGAAAAGCATACCTATCCATATATATATATATATATATATATACACACAAACACATGTATATCTTTATATATATGTGTATATCCTGAAACTTTCTGAACTGGATGTTCGTAAAAGCAACTTTCAGATGATCCTATAGAAACACCAAATCTTGATGATTAATTTTTTATGATTCTTGGATTTCCACTATAATCTAACCAAATATAACCCAGAAAAGAGTCTCCAAATCACCTTCTTTGTTTTCAAATGTGTGTGAGTGGGTTGGCAGGTGTGTCAACAATCAATGGCAACACTCCAGAAACACCCAAACACATCGAGATTTTTAATAATCTAAACAACAGTAGAGCAGCACTTCATAATAAAGAAACAAGTGAATGAATTTGCTGCCAGTTCAACACAGTACACCAATTGGGAAACAAATACATAGTTCTTTGCAACAAGTCACATACTAATCTTTACATAAACTGTAGCCCATCACATACATGTATCTTTGAAGAACAACAGCTTTGCAAATGACCTAGGATGGTTCAAATAACAGAGATGAATAATCATCAATAACAGAAATTAAAAAATACTTAGAAGAGTATAATGTATAAGAATACAAAGTCCAAACTCTATTATCAGGAATTGTAGGTTTAAGAACTACCCTATCAATACATCAAAAAGAGAACAGAGGCACATGATCTCCTCATCATTCACAGGTATATGGTCTCCTAAACATTCACATTTCTATAGAAATTAAAATTCGAAATAATAGAGTTCAAGAACCGTCATCAAACAAGGCAATGGAAAGATTCATGGCATTTTGGATAGGGACAACTAATATAGACTTGGAACACGGATGACAATTATTGCTCCCCTCCAACCATCCTTCTGTACTTTTACTAGATTATCCCTTCCCACAATTAATTTAGTAGGCAATAAGCAAGGATACCCCTGTGATATAAATTTCCATGTAATTCTATAAAATTTCCAGTCAAATGAAGACCATTCTAAAATGAATAGTCATAAGGGATTTTAATACAGGAAATATCTATAACAACTTCCATAACGAAGATATATTCCTTTCTCAAGGTTTCCCACCCCAAACCAGATTTAGTTTTGGACTTGATGACATCTCCCAGGACAAATAATCCTAAAACCTTCCCCACTATCCTCCTACAAGAAACTCCTAATCACTTTTACACCTTCGTACAAACTACATTTGAAATATTAAAAATAAAATTTCTACCAAATCAAGTCTCCCTCCCTAGATAAGCGTGCTCTCTACCAACCATCCAATTACTAACTCAATTTTCCTACCTCTGGATCCAAACCAAACTGAGATCAAGGATTTACCTAATGGATATTGGATACAAAGATATTTCATCAGTCAAAAGGCTTCAACAGAGCATCCACAGAAGCACACCCTTTAGAGATCTTAATAATTAGACCAAAATTTAAACCAAAATTTTATAGCAACTGAACAAGACTAATGAACTTTTCTTCATCTCCTAAAATTAAAAATAGGCACAGTAGCTGGTATACATCTCATTGGAAATATTGAATGAAAACCTAAACAAATATAAAAATAAATAAATAAATAAAAACTCATCAACTATAGCTTCACTAAATGAAAGATAAAAGCATAAACAAATAAAATAGCAGCTCCAACCAGAATCTTTCATATAAAAGAAACAAAAATAAAACAAAAACAATGCACCATTAGCGAACATCTCACTCTGCAATGCATCATGTATTTGGAAAAAAACAATTCTAAGATTTGTCATCTCAGTCTTCAACACATTTCAATAAACCAATCTTCAACACATTTCAATAAACCAATCTTCAACACATTTCAATAAACCAATCTTCAACACATTTCAATGAACCAATCTAACTTGTACAAATCTTAATCGAATATAATCCCAAAAGCTCACAATAAAAGCCAAACATGTCAAAAAAAGTGCTCACGTTGTTGTTGTTGGAGCTGGCTCGCGGAGGGCGAGCCCCTGGAGCGAGCATCTGGGCAATACGTGAGGCAGCAGTCCTGGTCTTGGTCTTACGCTTCCTATTGCGGATGATGGTGGGAGTGTAATACAAGTAGGCGCGTCCGTAAATCTTGGGCCTCCTCCTAAGCCTATCGCTGGTCCGTACCGGCCCATCGCCCTGTCGGATCGCTTCGAATGCATTTACGCCACGACAATCACAGTCGGCGTTCCTATCTGCAGTGCTCCATCACTGCGAAAACGATTACACCCCAAAAAAAGCCAACAGGCAGAAATGGGCAACTTAACTAGCAATTCCAACAGTGAATTAGGTTAAAACTAAATGAATTTATGATGCATGAGATGCAGAAGCACTCACTTGTCGCCATGGCGAGCTCTGCCTTCAGCTACTGCAGCTGGTTCGCGAGTCTAGGAATGAATCGAACACTGCAAACCCTTAATTGATGGGCACCTGAATTGCGTGTTCTCGAAACCCTAACGCTGAACCAGTTCCAAGTTCCAATCGGCTACCTAAAACTACGCCGTTTTGGTGTTGTGGAATCAAGTAGGCCCAAGGCCAAATCAGTCTTCCGATAAGCAAATTGGGCGTCCCTTTCACATCATATACCAAATTTATATAATATTTAGAAATTTTATTTTACATTTTAACTATTAAAAAATGAAAATGGAAAGAAAGAGTGCAAATCATTACACAGATCTCGCAACAGTCTTCAATTTTTTTTTTCTTTATGTTTTCTTTTCCCTGAGCAATTATTTAAACATTACTATACAAATCGAACAATATTCCAATACTTTTAATACCTAATTTTCATGATAGACACATGTAATGCATGTATCCTATCACGTGTAAGTGAGCTTGCATCTATTTTTATTGGATTTTTAGGTAAAATGATCACTAAAATAATAGTATTTAAAAAATATCCACCAATCCATATTTTTGTAAAATCTGAATAATATCTAGAATTTGTTGCTTTATTAACTCTTTTATACAAAATTGATTCTACATTAATTCATCCTAACTTTGTTCTTTTCATACACGTAATTAAATTGTGGGTTTCCTTTAAAAATTTAGTCTTCTTCTTCCTTCTTCTGTCTACCGGTAATTTGTTCCTTATTCCTTATTGATTTATTTTTCTTGAGACTTCTTTGTTTTCCTTTTTCTATTAAATCTCATAATTGTAAAAAAAAGTAATAACAAATTAAGTAATTCTGATTGCATACTTTGTTATGTTTGCGTTAATATGCTTGAGGAAGGTAATAAGTAATAAGTATATGTACTTGCTTTTGATTTTGTGGTTTTGATGTATTGTGTTTGGAATGCATGAGTTTTGGAAAAAATATATAAGATCTGGAAAAATTGTATGCTTGGTGAGGATGCATCCCGGCAAGTTGGCATAGGGCCTCGGCTAACACCGATGGTGCATCCATTGGCTTTGGTGGTGCCTTCGACAAATTGGCATAGGGACTCGGCAAACTGCTAGGCCACAGGCAATCGACTGGCATATAATGAATCTTCAGAAGCGAGGTTGGATATGGACTCGAAGCTCTTGAGTCCAATACTTATTACCAGATACATTTTATGCTTTTCTCGGTGATTGGTCAGAGCTTAAGATGGCATCTTAGAGTTCATGCCAATTGCGGGCAACTTTCGAGCAAGAATTATTTTTGATTTCATAAAATCAAGGTTGAAACAAAATGTAAACTATATAATTTTGTATTTGTAGGTTGTTGATCACGAAGCAGTTATAGTTGTGATTCTTGTGATGGAAGGTTTGAGATGGATCTAGAAAGAAATTGAACTTATGTGAATGGGAGGACAAAAGGCAAGGCTCATACACCTGACTGCAATATAATGAGTTATTAGAAATGACATATGAAACAACAAGTTTCTAACCAATTTAAGCATCAAAATGAAGTTTATAGTTCGATCATATTATAAATTGGATCCCATTGAGATTGAAAATGATCGAGATGTGAAGTGTTTCTTTAAAGAGCATTTTGTGTGAATCTGATGCATAAATCTCCACTTATTTATTGAGGTTGAGGCATTACAAGATACTCCTCAGTTCAAAAGATGCAGGATTGGAGAAAGAGATTCGATCTTGTGATTCCATTTACCTCTCGGAGTGGGAGCAATAGACTTTCAGCGTTGAGACTATAGTGGATGTGAATGTTAATGGCGGTTGAATTGGAAATGAAGATTATTCAATCCCGCATAATGAAATTGAGGAAAATATTGCATTTAATTTGAACAATGAGGAAGACATTACGATTGGTACGTCATGTATTTGCCTGATAGATGAATATGATAGGTTGTATAACTTTACAATTATGATTTAGAGTGTGATGATGATCTGACGTAGTAATGCAAGAAGATGATATTGCCTTTGGATGATGATATCGAATTGGATAATGATAGTATGAGGGGTGATGATATCGAAGTCAATGGTACATTTGAAGTTTTAATTAAAGCAAATTGTGATGCTTATTTTGTATCGGATCGATTATAGGATGGATAGTATTCTATTCCACTATTCGTAATGAAAGTAATTCATGAACAAGAGTAAGTGAAGGGTAAGTGCATCTCAATTTGTCGACCATCCTTCATCATCAATAATTGAATCGAGTTCAAGTGATTATTCACTATCTGGCTGATGCACTGCGGTTGGTCAAATATCATGAACAAAGAGAGTTACGCAGAAGTTGGCCATGTATCACGATGAAGGAAATTTTTCAATTTAAGGTCATGAAGTCTTGTTCACAAGGTTAGAGTAGGATGTACCTCCGACAATTGTACATGT
The DNA here is from genome assembly GCA_007844105.2 of Rhamnella rubrinervis. Lineage (NCBI taxonomy): Eukaryota > Viridiplantae > Streptophyta > Magnoliopsida > Rosales > Rhamnaceae > Rhamnella > Rhamnella rubrinervis. The sequence goes on along the minus strand of CM017574.2, from coordinate 27,665,986 downwards.
TGAGTGCGTGCCATTAGGGTCCTTAATGTAGAGTTGTGGACTATAAAGGTAGTCTTTAAAGATCCGCGATTGCGGCCGACTTCGGCGATGTCAACCGGATCATCGCCGAGCAAGCGAGCAAATATATAATGAATCATATTAGATCTAAGTACCAAGTTATTAGTCGCTGTATAGACCAAAAGAGATTATCTTGGATGTTGCCAATGAGCTAGGATCCATTATAATGGAAGCGAAAATGCATTAAATAGTATCGAGGCAGGCCCCGAGGGTCAAAACAAACATTCTTTCTTGTGGTGTTCAATGTTGAAGGAAAGAATCGGATACCATAACTTCGTATTAAAGATGGATGATGGCAACGTTTCCAATATTTATTCATGGCCTTAGGCCAAAGTATTATCTGGTTTCATAAGGTTAGGCATTGTAGCTTTGGATGGGACCCATCTAGAAGGAAAATACAAGGGTACTTTAATTATTGCATCATGCTGATGAAAATGGCGGATATATCCTCAGCGCTTTGGTATTGTGGATACTAAGAATGAAACATCATACACTTGGTTCTTTAAAAAGTTGAGGGAGGCTATGGTGAGGTTAATGATTTAATATTTATTACCAATAGACATAAAAGGTTTGGAAAGGTTTGCCTTACGGTATATCTAATGTTTATCATGGAAATTGCATGTATCATCTAAGCTGCAATGTGGCTGTATTTTGGAAGAAACAAACATGTCCATATGGCTTTTATCAGCGGTAAAAACTTTTTGCTGTTGACTTTGAAATTTCAAATCGCGAAAGCTAGAGACCATTAATATCTGAGCATCGATATATGCATGGAAGCTAGTCGATAAGTGGGCAAGAGCTTTTTCAGAGGCAATAGGTGCAGCATAATGACAACCAATATAGGCGAGTGTATGAATCAGATCTTAAGAGATGCTAGGTCACTTCGGCAGCTTACCTACTTTCGAGGCAGATAAGATCTTTATTGCAAAATTGGTTTATGGCGTCGAAATGAATCTGCGGTACGCCCTTTGGTTACTCATGGCTTGAAAAGATATTAACAAAGAGGTAAGCGAATATGAGGAGATTCAACTGTAATCTCTTTAAGTTTGTATGAATTTGAAGTTTGTACTTTTGAATTCGTTACACAGTTAACTTGGAAGCTAAAACATGCTCGTGTGGCTGTTTCAAATGGATGGGTATCTATATATATATGCAATTGCTGCGTGTCAATTTAGAAATTTGGCGCCTACTACTTTGTTGCAGAATATTACGGTGTTTCTTCATGGAGGAATGCTACACAATGACTATATATTCTCAGATGATAGGCGTTTACGGCATATATCGTAGGCTGTAATTGATCGGATTGTCTCCTCCATAGTTAGGCGTGCTCAGGAAGACTGGAAGGATTAAATGCAGGAGAAGGCAGAGCCACATCGTAAATGTATATAGCAAATGTGGGGCGGGTTAATTACTGGCAAACATGCTGTAGTAATATGCCATTATAGATATTCATTTTATTGTGGTATTGTATTAATTGGGTTGTAAGTTAAACCAAATTTAAGTAAAAAAAAAATCCACATGTCAAAGCGAAATCCTCATATTAGACAAAGTGGCCAAGTGAAATTCCGGCAGTCGGTAGCTTGGTGGAATTTTACTCGGCCACTATCTTTGAGTGCCTCGGCATATCGGTCAGTGTGCTTTGTAAAGAACTACTTGGCGAAATGTGAGGGGCTTCGGCATAGTAGTGAGTAGTCCACCAATTCTTACGACTTCTGGAATTTCACCATCCATTCTTAAGAATACCTCGAATTTAGTCGAGGATTTCGTTTGACTTTGTTTTTACAAGTTATTTTGAAATTGTTGGTGCGGTACATTTGTTTACTTACAATTTTGAAGTTAATAAATGAATCAGTGGCATTTTTTACCATTAATAAATTGATATTACAATATTGACCAAACTAATAGGTACTTTACATCTTATTGTGAAAAATCTCCTGACATATTTCTCGATGTGACACTGTTGAAGTCAAATGGCCTTCAATGATAGGTATTCTATATACTTTAATGCATAAACATGATCACCACTGAAAAACACATTGGAATTGGTTAAATAAATAATAAGATGCATTGATACCTAAAAATGTGTAAATGAGTATTGAAGAAATTACTCGCTTATTTCTTTGTGGGGTAGGGAATCCTTTTCGGTCATTCGAATGGAGTTAAGTCTAGCGTTTGATCCGGATGATGAGTGTAGTATTGATTGACCATCGCAAATCACGAGAACAACACCACCAATGGTCTTGCATTCTTTATTTGAAACCATAACTTAGACGTCATTTTAATTGCGAGGTCAGTATAGGATAATATCTTGGCTAGGAATATCAACATATTTGTTAACCAATGCACCATTGTTATTCACTAGGATATATACTACACCAATTTGGATAAACTAAAATTTGTAAGTAAAATTAGTTACAATTAGTTACAATAACATTGAAAAATATAAAATGGTTAATACTACAATGTCGCTTGTGCCCCGAAGATGATGATCGGCGGCATTTTTCCGCGTAATACTTTCAGCTAAAAGGTATCATTCATCCATTTCTCCCGATCAATTTTTGCTCAAATTTCCATATCCTCATCAACATGTTGATCGAACCCGCGTGCTTGTTATAGCGCTTGCATTGAGGTCTATTATTCCGCGGACCGAACAAATATATTGTGTTAGTGTGTACACAATTATTGTATTTTGTTAATTGAAAATATATACATTAAATGTACCCAAAAGAAGCAATCGGTTATGATCACGTTCGATGGAAATAGTCCAGAGCTACCATCGATCCTCTTTCTAATGAAATACAGGACAACATTCATTCCCTACAAAACAATCATAATAGTGAATTTTGGGTTTCGCCCATACAAAGTAGTTACAACTTACTTAATTAAAACTATACTTATATCATTATTCAACCACCACCACGGCGAGAATGAATTATAAACTTCTTTACTTATCTTATTAAAAGCTCGGCCGTAGACAATTTACTTTTTATCCTTAAAAATTTGGACAATCAGACTTTTTCTTTTCTATCTGGGTTTGAAAGGATCCCAAACATCATGAATTGGATGATGTGGTTCCTATTCTCGGGATGGCGGAGGTGGCGTATAAGTTACTATTTACTACATAATATACCAAAATCATCATTAGCTCAATTAAGTAAACCATTAATCAGTAAAAGTAAACTTAAACAAATAAAGAGTAAAAAATAATCAATGCAAATTAAAAAATAAACACATTGTTGATGATGTTGTAACAACTAGCCATTATCTTGACTCTCGTATATCTTGCCTTGTTGCTCCAATTGAAGTCAAAGTCAGCCATGTTTGCAAAATCTTCCATGACTCATTTATCATGCCTTGAAGATCTTTGCGAAGGCTCGGGTTGAGATTGTGTGCTAGCTTCGTGTAGTATACGGCTCTTACTACGGTTACGGCTGGGCTACGGATGAGAGTGCGATACATGCCTGGTGGTGACGACATATTGTTTGTCGTCGGACCTTATCCGAACTTGACCATATAGGTCTTACCGCTCCTCTCCGGTGGGAATAAGCTCATTATTCACGATATACTCTGAGAATGAAAATACAATTGAAATAAATCATACAACCGATCATAAAAATACATATGAAAATTCAAATTGGGTTGAACTTACTTGTTTTTGTTGAAGATGTGCGTTGTGACCTATTATAGTGTAGGATGTTAGGGAATTGGTATCCTAGCATCCTTGGATATCGACAGAAGGCTCAAAGCGGTGTCATGGTAGGGCTCATGGGTATCATATGAAAGCCTATATCTACAAAAAGTCATACGAAGTTGATAAAAGCACATAATTATAAAATATAAACCTGATGGCGGTTTATGTAATATAATGTCACGAAATCAAGAGGAAACGTAAAGGCGTAGGATGTCTTTGTATTTCCCGCCTTCATCTTCGATCGGAGGAAATGGTAAGATCATAGCATAAGTTCCCCAGGGTACTTCTTTAGCAAATTATCATTTTCATGATTTTGAAGTTATTTTTCTTCACTAATCTTGATCGTCGGTGGGAGAAGCCTGATCTACAGAAAAAGAACATCTGACATTTGGCGTTGTCCATATTTCTTGATCATTATCGTACTTGAATTGATGTCCTTGAACACACGAAACTCTATTTGTGTCATTGGACTCGATTCACCAAAGTACTTGGTCCATGAGCTATAAGATAAATTCCTTATCTCAGATTCCTTGGGGAATTTACCCGCAGTTTAACAAGTGAACATGTGAGGCCTTCTTATCAAACCTTGCTCCAACTTCATTGAATTGAACTTCGATCACGTGTTGGTCATCATTGTATAGTTGTCTCGATAGCAAGTGGTGCACAAATCCATCACAAAATTATCTTGTCTTCATCCTTGTGATATCACTGAAATTGAAATCTCAAATTGATCTATCCCTTTTGTAGCTTATTATAGATAACTTTTAGTCCCACTTGCGGTTGGATATGGTACGTAAGATGAGCAATATCCCCACACCCTCGGAATAATTCTTCGTGAAACCTATAATACAAAATATATCAAAATAATCAAAAACCTATTAACAAAACCAATCATTTGCATTTTCAATTGAAACTAACAACAATAGTATGTATGTATAAGTATATATGTGTGAAGTGTATGAATTTCAGGTGTAATTGCATTCATAACTCATTCATATACTTTTCTTGGTATTTTATTAAACCGATTGCGAGTCCACGTATGGTGAGTGAAATATCATTGTAAATGAAGCAAACAACCTGGCCAAATAATGCGAGGCATCGGCCAAGTTGGTAGAGGTGCTCTCTTATTATATACGGGATACTCCTGGCAAATTTCAGGCATCCGCCAAGTTGTCAGGGGTGTTCTCTTATTATATGTGAGACCCGTGGTCCAATATACGAGGCATCGGCCGAGTGGGCGAGGGTGTTCTCTTGTTATATACGGGATGCCCCGACCAAATATCTTTGAGACATAGGCTAAGGCGGCCTAAGGTATCATCTTATTATATACGGGATACCCCTTTGCCATGGATGAGGCATGGCAAATTTAGCGAGGGTATCCCGTATATAACTGAAGGACACCCTTCACCCGAAGCCGATGCCTCGTATATTTACCAGGGTCTCACATATATAATAAGAGAACACCCGCCGCCAGGTTGGCAGGTATCCGGTATATAACGAGAGGCACCCCGGCCACGGGCGATGCCTTGACACATTTGGCGAGGGTATCCCGTTATATAACAAGAGGACACCCCCGACCAACTTGTCGATGCCCGGCATATTTGGAGGTATCCTAAATTGGCCGTCTATACAAATTGTATATGCATACCTGATACCCATTCAAATAGAAGCTGATGTATAAAAATTCTTTCTTTTTATCATAAATTTGTTCATACAGGAGTGCATTAGAGGATTCCTCAACCTCAGGCTCTCTTATTCATGGCGGCCGATTCTTGTTGTTGCTTTGGTGGATTTGTCCTTAGCCTTCTTCAATCTCTTGATGGATCCATTGTTGTCGGTGATGGAGAAGAAGGCGGTGAGTTAATGATCCAAAGAGCGGCGGCAACCGATGGAAGGGTTTGGGCGTGTAGGGTTTCAGAGAATAGGATTTGAGAATAAGAGAGTTAATGAAGGGCAAATTCGATATATTATCTAGATTTTACAAGAAACATGGGTTGGTGGGTATTTTCCAAATCTTGTTATTATTTTAGTGGTCATTTTACCCAAAACCCTTTTTATTTTGTTATTGTACTTTTTAATTTAGGGTCTCACCTTCATTAACCTTTTCACTTCCTATTTAATTTTAATTTATTAAGTTTTAGGGTTTAGATGTATGTAGCCATCAAACTACCACCTCTCTACTCCTTTTCTTCTTCTCTTCTTTTCTACTATTCTTTGCTCCTATGAACCCAAAGCTAAAACTCATGAATTGACCATAGATATATCATTGACCATTGGATTTAATTCTTTGTATTTATTTAATTTCTCCTATGTCCTTCTAGTTGAAATGGTATTTGATTCTCTTTCGGCTTTTCTCATTGGTGCTCTTTCACTTAACTGAAATGAATTTCCTCATAATTGAGGTGAATTGAAAGATTACTAAATATAGTGTATTTGCATCTTGAGTTGAGCTATATGTGTATTTATAGGTTTTCTTTAGTGACTTTTATAAACTTTGAATTATTTTTATAAACTTTTTTTCTCACTTGGTATGCAACTTTTTGTATCATTAAAGTTTTTTTTAAATCTTTAATGATAAAACCCAAATCCTCTAAAAACTATAAGTCCTCTAATAGAGCACAATTTTGTTCTTTTTAATTTGTTGATTTTAAATGTTAATGGTATAAAGAACTTCAACAACCTTTTTAGAAAATAGAAAAGAACAATAAAAGTTTGCGCGTAAGAAAACACCACATTAAAAAGGAAGAAAAGTGTGTTATGGGATGGAGAGAGGAAATAAAGTCATATAGTTTATTAACTAGAAATAATTCAAGCGAACGAGAATACCGATTGAGATCATCATCTCGCTGAAGCTCATGCTCAGTGGAGAACCTCTTGGTGATCTTGGGCCTCTGCGTGCCTTCTATTTGGTGAAGCAAAATAGTTACTTGTGCTTTGGGGTGGGAGATAGAGACCTAGCGGATTAAAAACAACCAAACACAAAACACCTTCACTAATCTAGTAAACAAATGGGAAAAGAAAAAAATCCGAGAATAGGTCCGATCGCATATGAGGTTGGGGTTGTGAGCCTCCTTCCGATGTAAAGTTCACGGAGATATTGAAAACACAAAAATCAACCCCAATCTTTGATTTTTCTCTCTAAAAAGTCTATGAAAGTTTAAGTAGGATGATAAACAAATTTTAACGTCGAATATATATACTCCTCACCCAAAGTCAATAAAAATCTATAAAGTCATTCTTATAAAAAGTAAAGTCAGTTGAATACCTATAAACTTTATAAACTTTTAAAAGTTATAATTAAATACTTCAACACTTTCTAAAACTTTTTAAAAATTTATAAAAGTCTTGATTGAATACCTCATGACTTTAGAAATATTTTAAAAGTCTTAATATTCTTTGCAAACTAGTATAGTCGCCTATGAGAAGTCAATTTTTTTCTCAATAATTATTTTATTCAATTTTCTACTATTGGTGGCACCTCCATGCGTGAGAAGAAACCAAATGACCTTGTAGTTGTTGGTAGCACCTATGGTACAAATAAAAATAAGGAGGCGAATGAACTTGTCAAAATGTCAGATGAGTTCTTAATCATTCAGTCAATCAATGATCTTGGATACCAAATCAGAGATTTCGGTGACCAAGTTGTTGGAGTTGAAAAAAAATTAACAAAATGAATCAAATATGATGGAAAGTATAATGTGTTTTGAATGCTCTATGGAATTTTTAGTTTTCGGTAGGCGACCATAAGGTCTTCTTATGGAAGTTTTTTGTTGTTTTGAGTAGGGGTGTTCAAAAATAAAAAATGTGGTAACAAACCAACCAACCTTGAAAAACTGAATTTTCGGTTGCCAATGATTATCGGTTAATCGACCTCCGAAAAATTAATCGATCGATTTCAAAGTCAGATTTTCAAAACCGCCAGTCATCGAAACCGACAACCTAATTTTTTTATTAATTTTTTATTTTTATTTTATTATGAATAAATTAAGTTAATATAATATAAAATATATATTATTTTTATTTTATTACTTTTAACTATAAAATATTTAAATTTTATTAAATTTTAGATTATTTATCTTACATATTTATATTTATTGTATGGTTTTTTATATTATATTATATTTATTTTTTTTATAAATAAATATATATAATAAAAATAAAAACCGATCGAATAACTGAAAAGCGCTTGGTAGGTTATGGTGGGTTTTTCAATTTAAAAAATTAGGTCATAAAACCGTAGGCCACCACCGTTAAAAATTAAAACCGTCCATAACCGATCGAAATCGACCATTGCACACCCTTAGTTTTGAGAATAGGACATGTAATTATATTAGATTCTATTATATCAGTACTATGAATATGGAAACATTTTGCATTTTTTTCACTATTTACTTTCACTTCTTTAGCTGAAAGTTTTTATTTTGATGACTTGCTATTCAAGGTCTTTTTGCGGTTTGTAGTTTTACTTTTGTAGGAAGCATGCTCATTTGCACGGATAGAGTGGATTGGCGAAGGTCAATTTTCTTTTTGGTAAGCATCAATACCTATACGCTTTCTTTGTCCTTGGGGTTTTTGTCCTAAAATTTTGCTAGTTGGTGTTTATTATCTGTTGTTCTGTAACTACAGAATTTGCTACCTATTGGGCTCATGGAAAAGTTGTTTGCAACCACTCAAAAGTTTCTTCTTTAAACTTTTGAACCAAGTGGTGGTGCTTTATGTGATCTTTTGCAAATTGTAATCATTGTTTGTTCTCGTTTGTGATGTAGATGGAAGTCATTGAATTTGCTATTCTCTTTTGGGGCATCATGGTATGAATGCTGCAATTTCAAGAGATGAACAAGGAAGTGAGATTTAGTTGTGCATTTTTTCTAGGACTTAAACAACATACAATGTTGTGTAGGTTAGGAATGGATTAAATTTTAAAGCAGATAGCTAGCAAGGAATACTTTGATATATTACAAAAAATTTAACATCTTAATCGTAGATAAAAATTTATTGTTGGCAGAAAAATCATGTTAATGCTAGTTATTTTAGTCCTTTAATATTTCTTTACAAAGTCATAATTCTAATAAGGAATGCATTGGGCACTTACACTTAGGTTGAATGAGAATGTCAATGTTTCATATGAAGCTCGATCCTTTATTAGATTATGCAAGAAATATGGAAATAATTAGGCACTTGATCTTTGGTATTATAATGGTCATGTAGGCTTGCTTGTCGGTATACTTTTTGTAGTGGTTACAAGCTCTCAATATATTCAACAATGGCTTCTTACACTGCTTCTCATAAAACTCCATTTGAGGCTTGGCACAAGCAAAAACCTCAGGTTGGTTACTTTAAAATTTTTGGATGCATTATTTATGCTTTTGTGAAACCTCAAAACAGAGAAAAATTTGATGAGAAATGTCGGAAATATTTGTTCATTGGCTATAATGATGAATCTAATAGTTACTAGCTACTTCATCCTAAAACAAATTAGCTTATTATTTCTAGTGATGTTGTGTTTGATGAAATGATAGCTTAGGATTGGAAAAATGAGGACTCTCAAGCATCATAATTTTTGACTTTGATAAACCATTATCGGCTCAAGATTATGCAACTAGACAAAGAAATGTGTAGAAAAATTTAATCTCAAGTCCATTAAGGTCTCAAGCTTAAGGTTCAAACCAAAACTTATTGGATTCAAAAACTCCACCAAGAAAGGTACAATCTTTAAAAGATATTTATGAATCTTATGATGTTGCTTTATTTTCTTGTGAGCCTTAATATTTTGAAGAAGCGGAGAAAATAAAGTTTGGATTAAAGTCATGAATGATGAAATTAGAATGATTGAAAAGAACAAAACTTGGGAACTAATGAATTTGCTAAGGAAAAGAGGTAATTGGCTTGAAATAGATTTACAAGACCAAACACAATGAGGATGGATCAGTCCAAAGCATAAAGTAAGATCGATTGTAAGGGAGTATTCTCAACAATCCGGGGTAGACTTCACTAAAACATTAACTCCATTAAGCTAGAATGGAGACAATTAGAACTATAGTTGCCTTGAAACTCAATTGTAATTGAATGTATTTCAATTAGATGTAAAATTTGCATTTTTAAATGGTGAAATTGAAGAAGTTTATGTCAAACAATCTCAAGGCTATGAAGTTAAAAGGTTGTGAGATAAAGTGTAAGAAAGAAGGTAATGAAATTCTTGTTGTTTGATTATATGTTGATGGTGTTAAGTTTTGAGTGTTGGCATTTTATGGCAACATCATGTTAGTCCAAAAAGTCAAAATTGAACAATCCCTTTATTATATTTGATTTAGGATAATTGTAAAAGATTTGTTTATTTTGTATTATGATCTTTAGGTTTGAGTTGTAATTTAATGTTTTTATTATTGGGAGAAGAATCAAATTGTTTCGGGAGAAGTTCGTTTGCATACTTGAAAGGAGTTTAATGTCTGCAATAGTGAAGACAAGCGGTGCTTGCTGAACAAGTCCATCAACACGATTCAACATAATGGCGGCATACAAAGGGAGTCTTTTATTGTTTAAGTCGAATTGGTGTGTGTAATCATTTATAACTTAGTTGATTGTTCATGATCTGGGCATGACCCCGTGGAGTAGGAATTCCGAATCACATAAAAATTTCTCTATGTTATTTATTTAATTTAATTAATTAATTTTTAATTAAATTTGGTAATCCCATAAAAATAAATCTTTCATTTAGTATTAGAGCAGGTCACCAATGTTTTTGTTGGTGAAAATTTTTAGGAAAAAAATTTGTTGAACTCGTTTTTATTGATTTTTGTGTTTACGCAAAATAAGCGTTTACATTACAACATCGCATAAATTACATTTACAACATCTCTTTATTTTTAAGATTCTAAGAATGAATTTATTTAGAGAATGGCGTCATAGTACATCCATCTTTGGATGGGACAAATTACTCTTATTGGAAAGCCAAAATGAAGGCATTCATTAAATCTATTGATGAGAAGGCTTGCGGTCTATTTTGACAGGTTGGAATCATCCTACTATGAAGGAAGGAGACAAAATAATTCCAAAACATGAAGAAACATGGTCCATCTATGAAGATCGATTAGCCAACCTTAATTCAAAAGCTTTAAATGCAATTTTCAATACTGTAGATATGAATCAATTCAATCTGATTTCAACTTATGAATCAGCAAAGGAGGCTTGGGATATTCTTCAAGTTGCTCATGAGGGAAGTAATGCAGTGAAAAGATCTAAACTCCAAATACTTGCCTCTAGATTTGAAAATCTACAAATGCATAATAATGAATGTATTGCTAATTTTAATTCTAGACTATGTGATATTGCTAATGAGTCTTTTTCTTTAGGTGAAACTTATTCACAAACCAAGTTTGTGAGGAAGATATTAAGATCTCTCCCGAAAGATTTCAAGTGAAGGTAACAATAGAAAGAAAGTAGGATGTTGATGTTCTTAAAGAAGAGTTAGTTGGATCTTTACAAACCTTTGAGATGAATTTAAAGTCTAAGAAAAGAGAAAAGAGCATTGCTTTCAGATAAGTGATGGAGATAGATGAAAATTCATATGGTGAGGAAGAATTGGGTGAGTTTCTTACTAACTTGACCAAAAATTTTAATAAATTTATGAAAAAGATCAAAAAACGAATGAAACCTTCTGTGAAAGCATCTAATTCTTTTAAAGGTAATAATTCTTATAAGCTTATTGAAAATAATAGAAAAACTATAGATATTCAGTGCAGGGAATGTGATGGTTTTGGACATATTCAAGTTGAGTATATAAATACACTCGAAAAGGTCAAAGGCTATTGAAACAACCCAGGTGATAAAGAATTAGAAGGGAGTCAATAAGATGATGAAGATCACATAAGTATTGCTTTCAATATTTTGTGCTGAATCTCAAAATCGATGTCAGATTATCAAAACAAATGTTACAACATCATCTGGTGGATGTTACAACATCACAGTAGCAAAGAGTGATTTTGAAGTAGATGATAGTGATGATGATGAGATTCTAGATACGGAAATGCTTCAAAGAACATATCATGAGATGTATCTCAAGTGTCTTAAAGTATCTAAAGTTAATAAATCTTTGAATAAACAGGTGACAGACTTGTTAAAATGTAAAGAAGAATCAAAGAAAATAATTTTTGACTTGGAAACTCAAGTTGCTTGAAAGAAGAAAAATTGACTTAATTGAGGTTAGAACTTGATAATACTAATAAGTATTTGAAGCTGATGAATGTAGGTACAACTCAATTGGATGAAATCTTAACTGTTGGAGAGTCAAATGGTGACTATCATGGGATTGGTTTTTCTGATGAAAGAGCTTCAACTTCAAAAATAATTTTTGTGAAGTCAACAACCCTAAATGATTTCAATGCAACCAAAGATAAGTCTATTGTTTCTTCTTCATCAAATTCACAAGGTAAATTCAAGAGATTTATTTTTGTTTTCCATTTTTATAATGTTAAAGGTCATATTCAACCTAGATGTTATAAACTTTTGAATTTGTTGAATAATAGTATAACATCAAAACCAAGAAAGTCTCCTAAAACCAAAACTGAGCTAAAAAATAAAATTTGGGTTAGGAAATCAAATTATAAATGTTTTGTTGCTTATAATTCTTTGAGAGCATATGATACTAACTCTTGGTATTTTGATAGTGGTTGCTCCAGCCATATGACAGGTGACAAAAGTATTTTGACGATGGTGTTAATGGCAAAATAGTAGGAAAAAGAATTCTCAACGTGGATGGATTTCCAATGCTAGAGAATGTTTTACATGTTGAGGGACTTAAAGCCAATTTGCTTAGCATAAGTCAAATTTGTGATAATGATTTTTTGGTGAACTTTACACAAAATAAATGTCAAGTTTTTAATAAGCTTAAAAACTGTATTTTAGAAGGATCAAGATCATTTGATAATTGCTATATATTGACTCATTGTCACATTTTGAATAATCTCTTAGATGCAAGAACTGAGCATGTTGTTACTAAACTTAGCAGACAACAATCTGAAAATTTTGATGAATATGAAAATTTACCAAATGTCGCGCTAGATGTTGCAACAGTTTGTTATGATGTTACAATAAAAGCAATTTTTTGTAAAATAGAGACAATTTGATGATATGGATTCAGAATCCAGTTTCAATTCTTCAATCATAAGCGAATCATCTTACGGATGTGAGAAAATACATGACATTGATCTTACAAAATGCAATTTCAAAGATAGCAAAGCCTCATGTCAAAGGTATGTTAACTTACTAAGTTTTATTTGGTTTACTTTCTTGAGTAAGACTAAGATTGTAAAGAAGAATTTGATTTATGCATTTTGGTTGCAACCAAGATTAGTGTAAGTTTTACCAAAGGTCCTTATGCATCTTAGGTTGTTACTTTAAGAAACATTTATGTTTGTGCTTCATGTAGTTGTTGTTTGTCATTTTGTGTGTATTTTCGTTTTGCTTTAAGTGTCATTATTCATATTTGTTTGGATTAACTTTGCTGCTTACAATTTACAAATAACAATGTATGAACTTGAAAGCTTTATGCAAATTTTAATTAGTTAAATTTGAACTCATATATTGTGCACAATAACAATGCTTTCTTGATTCTGAATTATTTTTTTGATGGATACAACTTCAATTGAGAATTATTGAATAGAGTTATGATTGTTTACCTAAATTCTTATTTCATTTATAATATGAAAAGTGAAAAGTATCCGGGCTCCATAGTCAGAAAAAGCTACCTACAATGTTGTGTGAAGCTATCCATGAGTAATTTGAGCCTATATATCACAAATATGTAGAGGACAATCTACCATGAGAAGAGGACTACCTTAGTGTTAGAGTGAAAGCTACTAATTGTGGGTACAAAATCAAAAGTTTGTGTTAAAAAAAAAAGGCAGTAAAGGAAAAAAAAATATGTTGCAAAATCATTTCACACACATATGCCTGTGACTAAAATGAACTTTATTGGGGATTAAGTTTGACTAGCTCTTTACAATTTTTTCAAAAACTAGAGTTGTTGAAATTGAAAAAATTGTGGAGGAATTTTTGAAACATTTGATGCACACAAACTGTTCAAATATTTCTAATCTTTATTTGATGGAAGTGATTAAATTTTGTATTTTGATTTTTGTATATTATTTTAAGCAAACTTATATGTTAAAAAAAAAATCTCTCAATGTTGATTGCATTTTTGTTTCTTTGTCCTTTATTTGTGTATTTTCATCTAAGTTTGTCACAAATTGTTTCTATATTTGCTCATCTTATGTGTTCCTTGTTTTATGACAATACAATTTTTTTAGGTTTTATTTAGTTGCTATGTGATTGAAAGTAGATTGGAATTTACCTTGGCATGTTGATATTTCTTTTGTTTATTGCAAATATTATAAGAGGAAGGTGCTCTAACTCAGGGGGAGCAAAGTTTGATTAATCTGAGGGGGAGTAAAATTCATAGGTTTTACTGATGTTACAACATAAGTTGTAGGATGTTGCAACATCAATGATACTTCCAGACCTTGTTGAAGTTTATTGTATTTTGTGATTTTTTCTGATTTATATGTTTCTCCTCTAATTTTTAAGAGTTTTCTAGTCCTTTGAATCTTTTGACAAAAGGGGAGATAGAGATGATGCACAATAAATCTTATACTATTGAGGGAGATAGAGTATTGTGTTGTTTTGACTTTTTACACCTCTTGGTTTGTTTTATTCTTGCTTACACTCTATACTAATCCTTATTTATGTTGTCTTTCAAGCGATACAACTTTGTGGTTTGGTTGTGCGTAGGTGTCTAGAGTCTATATAGATGTTTTGCCAAAAATGCCAAAGGGAAAAATTGTTAGGTTTTGAGTGTTGGCATTTTATGGCAACATCATATTAGTCCAAAAGTCAAAATTGAACAATCCCTTTATTATATTTGATTTAGGACAATTGTAAAAGATATGTTTATTTTGTATTATGATTTTTAGGTTTGAGTTGTAATTTATGTTTTATTATTGGGATTGGGTAGAGTTTTAGGAAGTTGAAAAAGTCTACTGGAGATTTACGTAAAGAGCAAAATTGAAGAGATTGAATTTTGGCGGAATTTAGGAAAGATAGTGATGTTTATTTTTATATGATATTTTATTATTGATTGGACTAAATAAATATTTTTCTTATTTAGTTAAATCAGATAATTATTTCTTATTTTGAAAAATTATCTTTTTCCTAAAATATAATTTGTCAAAATCTTTTTATAAAAAGCCTCCTCACATCTTGTTTTGTGTACGAGTTTTTATGTGAGCTGAATGTGTATTTTGGTTTCTAACATAATATTTTTACAAAACTCATTTTTGTCATATTGTAACATATTCCAAGTTGCAGAAAAATATTTTGTGCTCAAACTGTTTTATTTAGCAACTTGGATGTGAACTTGATTTGAAAATATCTTTGTTGAGTTTTTGTAAGAGTTCTTAGGGAGAAGAATCAAATTGCTTGAGAGAAGTTTATTTGCATACTTGAAAGGAATTCAATGTTAGCGGTGAAGACAGCGGTGCTTCTGAACAAGTCAATCAAGACGATTTAACACAACGACAATACAAAGAGGGAGTCTTTTATTGGTTAAGTCGAATTGGTGTGCATAATCATTTATAACTTAGTGGATTGTTCATAGTCTGGGTATGATCCCGTGGAGTAGGAATTCCGAACCATGTAAAAATTTCTATGTGTTATTTATTTAATTTATGCTTTACCATTTAATTAATTAATTTTTAATTAAATTCAATAATCCCATAAAAACAAATCTTTCAGATGACTTGATATATTTTGGCACAAATTTGTAAATGGTACAAAAATTTAAAAAGAAAATGATGCTTGAATATGAGATGACTAACTTGGGACTTATGAGATATTTTCTTGGAATTCAAGTTAGATAAGAAAAATTTGAAATTTTTCTTTCGCAAGGTATGCTGAGGATTTGTTCAAAAAGTTTGATATGAACAATTGCGAACTAGTTTTTACTCCACTAACACAAGGCTTGACATTATGCATTATGTTAGCATAGTTTCAAGGTATTTGAATCAGACAACTAAGTCACATTTTACAGCAACAAAAATAATTTTGAAATATCTCCAAGGCACTAAAAATATTAGAGTTAAATATGTGAAGGAAGAACAATGCAAGTTAGTTCGTTTTCCTGATAGTGATTGGGTTGATTCATTAGATGATCGAAAAAACACCTCTAGTTATGTGTTTTGTCTTGGAACCAACATGGAGTTCAAGAAAGCAGAAAACTATTGCTTTGTCTTCTGCGAAAGTTGAATTTATCTCAAATACGGATTGTGCTTATGAAGTTGTTTGACTAAGAAGAATTTTTAAAGATTTACAAATGGATCAAAAGGGCTTACAAAAATCTCTGTGACAACATGTCATCCATTGCCATGACAAAGAATCCGGTTTTCATGCGATCAAAGCATATAGAGCTTCAACATCATTTTGTTCATGAGTTCGTAAGTAAAGGAGAAATTCATTTGGAATTTATCAACATTTATGACCAGCTAGCTGATATCTTGACTAAAAAGTCCAAATGGAGGTTTTCAAAAGTTTAAGACTCATTTTAACATTACAAATTAAGTGGGGTGTTAAAAGTTAATATGTAATCTTGGTTTGTAAGTTTACATTATGTGTCTTGGAAATAAGTTAGTCTTTTGGTATTTCTATGAATCTAAGTTAATGTTATCTCTATTATTAGTTTTAATATATGTGTTGTGTAATCTGGATCTAAGTAGTACAAAGAGAAAAAAAAATCGAAGTGTTTATCTTAATACAAAATCGAGCAGCAGCTCAACAAAATTGAAGAGTTCATAGTGCTTTGTTTTCTAAACTTTCTTTTATCTTACTTTCTACATCAGCCAACAAAGTTTAGCATGCTTTTGATTTCCTTATTCTACAATGTCTTATCTTATATTGAAAGAATTGTTTATTTGTCCTTTGTGTATAATATCTTTTGATAGTGATAAGTACACATATTTAACCAAGTTGAAGATGATTGTCTCTAATTAGTAATATTTTTAGTTTTATATTTTAATAATACCTAAAAAATACCATGATGAAGATAGGATCTTTCAAAGACTTCAATTTTGGGATATGTGTGTATGTACAATGTTTTTACATCTTTGCATGAACAGTCTATGCATATATGTCAAAAAATTATATTGTATAATCTTTTACCTTTTTCTATTAATTACCTCATTCTTGATTACTTCCTCAAGCTTTGTTCTATGATGCTCCTGCAAACTGCTTGGAGTAAATGATGGATCCAGGAATTTGGTGAAGGCCATAAACAATAGACTCAATGCTCTATCATTCCATATTAGAGAATACTATTGGGTGGATATGAAAGAGCTTAATGGGATCTATTGATATAAAATAGAAGAGTAGTCTACAGATGTCATCAATAAGTTCAACATTTATCCTACAAAAATTCCTTCATGGCTAATGGATTGAATTCCGAAGGAAGGTGACTATCTTATTGGCAATCTACAACCAGCCCATATCGAGTTTGGGTTTTCACGCTTGGTAATTTATGGTCCATTATTTCATCTTTGGGTAATCCAACGTAGAATAAAACCATATTAAATATGATAGAAGCCAAATAGGATCATCTTGTGGGGCATATTATAACAAGGGACATTTTCATTTTACTTCTTTTCTATTTTCATCGATTGGATCAATATGGTTATATTCATTATTTTTAATTGTACGAACCTTATGGAATATGGATATTATTACTATGGTGTGATGTGAATATGTATTTCTATTGCTGTTTAAGGTTCCTATACATCATCATCCTCATTATGAGGCAGTTTTTAAGCATAACAATAAAACTCTTCTAAATCCCAACAACTGAGTTCCTTTAAGACAAGCACAACCTACTAATCCAAAGTGTTTGTCTCGACAAAAGTGATCTCACTTTCAGGTCATCCTTCTCTTCTTTTATGAGCATAATTCTTCCCATCATCGTCTGGACTTGCCTGAATATTATATCTACAGTATTAAAATCTTTTGATCTATTGTTCCATTTCCTTATAAAATGATCATTCCTACCATCTCTAACTTTCAAACTCTTTGAGTTCTCAAATTTTTTCTTCCTATCCATCTCTATCAATTTCATAGTCTTTGCATTCGTTTGACGGGTTAGCCGATGGCTTTGCCTTGGTGGCTCCAGCTCCTCCAAATCCTTTAGCCTTTGTTGGATCCTTTCCACTATCTCTTTTGCAACCTTTAACTCACTTTTCAACCAATATTTCTTAGCTGCAATGTTCAAGGACTTTGAAGAGACTTGTTTCTTCTTCAGAAGCATTTGTTTTACTTCGTTTTCTAGGTGAACATATTCATTGGTTGTTTGTAGGTAAAGAAAGTAGCAGCTATTGTGTAAGTGAAAAAGTGATAAAAATAAAGTTAAAACCAAAAGCACAAGATAGTTACAAGTTACAAAATAGGTAAATAACAAATAATTTAATTGAAGTGATTTATTTAAATCAATTATAGCAAATGTATAATATGATACAAAAAAGTTCATCTAAATAAATGGATATAAAAGCATACACTGCACTATTGACAAGTTTGTAGTAATGTAGTTTAATGTACCCCCAACTGATACCCATTATGCGTGGTTTCAACTTCTAATAGGTATTTAGGGACCAAGGCACTAACACTTTCGATCATGAAGAGCCTGTGGCGAGTACCATTTATTGAATTTAGAGCTCTAATCCTTACAAAGAAGTCATCTATAGTATCCTTAAACAATGGTATCATAAACCATTTCACCAATTTCGATCTTTGAATAATAATGTCATTTATATTGTCAAATGTTAGTAGTCCAATTAGCTTTTCCTCTATCTCTTGATATTCCTTGAACATCTTGTAATATTCTCTCATAAACCTTATCGTCACTCTTGAGTAAGTTGCAATAGCATAAACCAACTAGTCCATCAACATGTAGGACCACAAATGTATGCAAAATGATTATCACGATATTTATATTTTTCCTAAAGAAAGTAGCAAAATAAATGCTGATGTGAGTGTTACTTCATGATTATAAGCATATGATTTATGAGCATAAATGCAGGAAAATATAAATCCATAAAAGTTTATTTCTTTAATGGAACATCATCTAGTGTCACAACTGTATAAGACATTGAATCATAAAGTAGTCAAATTCCTTAAACATCTTTGTAACTCTGCCAATGTAAAGGGGTTGACCAAGGGCAAATGAAAAAGACAATTAGATTCTTTAGTAGAAATTCACAAGCCATATATTTTACTACTCACATAATCAATCAATTTTAGTGTTCCGGTAAGTCATATTTTTCTTCTATTTACTTGATTTAGTTGCTGGTATGTCATGTATTTACTTAATTTAGTGTTCGACAACTGTTTCAATTTGCATTGCTACGCTAGCAAGTTGTAAAACCCTTTTTTTCATTTTTATTTGTTTGGGTTTTGTACCTAGGTGATTGTATTCTTCTTATGTGCTCGACCTTACTATGTTTTAAGATGGTATGATACCTATCGAATGCATCTCTTCAATAATCAAGATCCAAATATTATAGATTTTCTAAATTTTTTAGTATGTAAATATTAAATTAACACGTGGAACTCTAAAATTGCCCATTTACTAAAGATTGATCCTCGTGCATTTTGGTCACTGCTTACTTCTATACGTTTGCTGACAAGGTATTTGATGAAATCACTGTATTCTTTTTTTTTCCCCAATGTGTACTCTTGACCCATTTGTTATTCAACCCTTTTTCCCTTTGTTTAGTTTTTTGTCATTGGCAAAGACAAATACTTTTAATTTGCATAATATGACAATAGCAAATTACCCTCTAATAGAAATTATTTAAAGTACAGAAATAATGTAAAATATGTATTATCGATTGAATCTTCATATTTAGACTTGAACAACTAGGCAAAAGAAAAGTTTCCTTTTAACTAATCCTACTTCAAATAGATCATGAAAGGCATGCAAACACAAAGTTTTAAGTTTTTTTAGTAAGTTAGTAGCTTCTCTTATGCTTTCATTTTACATGTTTGTAAAGTTAAACAAACTTCATGGTGGCCCTGGTTTGATTCGTCCTTTACAAGTCTTGATAGTCTCGTATTAACCTTTTTTTAACATATTCTTTTTTCTAAAAGGCCCACTGAATTAGCTTCCTTTTTTATTTTATTTTTTATCCTTTTTTTATGTTGTGTTATGTTATTAAACTCTTTGTGAAATCAGAATATTCGACAACCTATGTGGATTGATCTTTTGCTACATTCATCCATAATTCTTCCCATGTCTAAATTGAAGACATTTGAATTTGGGTTTTATATACAAAATTTCCCTCTACATAGCTTTTACTGGATCGGTTCCCAAATGGTAGAGAGAAAAAATTGTTCTTAGTTATTGACAATAATGTGGGATAGATTAGAGTTTTGTCCCAAATAATATAGGTGAAAGGGAAATGCACAACAACTTATATATGTGTGCATTTGTGTGTGTGTATGGATCCTAATGTTCATGCATGTTTGTAAACCATTTAACCAATTATATGTCGAATTCTCTGCGTTAAGATGTAAGGCTGGTAGTCTAAATTTTAACCCACAAATTTGTCAATATACACACAGACACACACACGCATATAGCTTTCAATAACCTCTTTTGCCCCTCAGCACTGATTTTTATAGAAATAGCCATAATGACTTACCTATTTAGACCTAATATTGAAAATACTAATTAGTCATGTTCTTATTCTAATAGACTTGTACAA
This sequence comes from Rhamnella rubrinervis, assembly GCA_007844105.2. Classification (NCBI taxonomy): domain Eukaryota; kingdom Viridiplantae; phylum Streptophyta; class Magnoliopsida; order Rosales; family Rhamnaceae; genus Rhamnella; species Rhamnella rubrinervis. The sequence continues at coordinate 27,645,445 of CM017574.2, read as the reverse complement.
TTAGATTCTTATTTAACCACATATTCTTATATATTTAACATTTTATATTTATTATTTTCCCCAGGGTTCGTTCACTTGCAACATCAACCACACAACTAAGTCTCTTTTCAAGTAGATTCTTCACACTTCTCTTTCTACGTTAGCTGCTCTCATTTTGATAAAAGGTACATATTATATATATATATATATATATATATATATATATATTTATTTAGGATTTGATGTCTTCTATTTGGCGTGAATTAAAACTTTGGTAGGCTAAGTAATTGCTTTATCTAGATTTCATTGTTAATTTAGCATGTATATAACATTTTTTATGTTTTATTTTATTTTTCCTTTGTTTCATTATGTTTATTTATAATTAGAATTAAAAATCTTTTTTCTAATGGGTATTAGTTGGGGGTACATTAAACTACATTACTACAAACTTGTCAATAGTGCAATGTATGCTTTTATATCCATTTATTTAGATGAACTTTTTTGTATCATATTATACATTTGCTATAATTGATTTAAATAAATCACTTCAATTAAATTATTTGTTATTTACCTATTTTGTAACTTGTAACTATCTGGTGCTTTTGGTTTTAACTTTATTTTTATCACTTCTTTTCACTTACACAATAGCTGCTACTTTCTTTCCAAATTACATGTATTTACTTTCTTTAAATAACTTTCATTATGAAGAACTTTATGCATACAAAATGTTCTTTCACATTTGATAAATAAGATTAATGAAGAATCAATTTATGCATACACTTCATAGTTGGCTTAGTACAGTTTGTTTATGTAGACACACACACCCCTTAGATATGCCTCTTTTAACAGTGCTTTGTTTTCTTAATTTTGCTGTTATATATATATATATATATATATATTTTTATTATTGTGTATGTGTGTGTTTGCCTTCAACTGCTAAACCTTTTTTCTTTATTCAATTTGATGATCAGGTTAATATGCTTCAATAATACAATCTTGTGATGAGATATATTTATTGGAAGTGGCTTGATTATGTGTTTAATCTAACTTGAATAAAATTAATTACCACTATTTTGTTTACTAAAATTTATGTATAGCATATAGGTTTACAATTGCACTCACATTAATGTTACTGATATGTTCCAGGTTGGATATTTTGTGTTCAGATCATAAAATATTTCACAACTACATGTTTTTTCTTTTGTAAACTTTTCAATCATACTAATTTTTTAGCCTTATTTTATTGTAGTATATTGTTCATAGTATTGTTCTCCACTCTTTGTTTTTTATTTTTAGTTCCTATTGGTTGTGATGCCACTAAATTATAGCTTTAGATTGGTGTTGGTGGGATTTTTTGAATTGATCAATGGTTTCGTAAAGATGCCTTCACATTCTATTCTCTTCATATATGTTCTATAAATTATTAACAAAAGTTTATTTTTACAATGTCATGTTTATGTACATTGAAGTTTGAGCATACAAAATAGAAAATGACAATGTAAATTCGTATATAATGTGTAATTGCATCGAACTGTTTTACAAATATGAAAGTATAAAAATATGAATGGGTTCAGTTGTAGTGTTGCGTTATTGTTGATATGTTAAAATTTATTTCAACCATGTAAGCCCAATTTCGGATGTTTCATATAAATTTATGATAATGATCTTATTGAGTCATTATTCTGTATTATTATTTGTGTGAATAAAATTCTTCTGCTTGTTTCCTCCGTTGAACATGAGTTCAAGCATATTAGTTTTGGTGTGTTGGTTAACATGATAGAAACAAAGCATTACAAACAAGAGCAATAGAGAAGCAGCCAGGATTAATCATGTCGTCGGCATAAAGTCAGTTACTCGAATGATTTATGAGAAGAAATTAGAGGTGTGCAAATATTCTTGATTGTGGTTTCCTTACCATAAACATACAGTTGGTATTGATAGTTGAAATCAAATTATGTAAATACATGCATAGTAAAATTATATTTAATAATTATGCTTGATATCTATACAGAAACTAGAAAAAAATGAAGGTGAAGTTGATAAAATTCAACCATTTCATGACACACATTATAGCAAGAAGAAAAAACAATGGGTGGATAAAAGGTCGCAACAAATATATGTAAGACAATTGTTAATTTGCATTGTATAAATAAGTAAATCAATTAATAAATATAGTTTATTGCTAAATTAAACCTTATAACATGTGAGTTTGAAATTAATTTGTAAGAATGACTTGTAGAGTTGCAAGAGTCAACTTCACTTAGCGAAGATGAGATATTCGCTCAGGTCCTACCCTCCAAATCTATAGCTTTCCGAGGCATTGGTGTAATACCTAAACCCAACAAATTGTGAGCAACCCAAGAAGTTGTAGTATTGAGAAAGAAACTCGAGGAGTACAAAAGGAGAGAGAAAGAAAACAGTGCTACTCATGTCGAATTATTGAAGAAAAACCAACAATTGGAAGGTAGACTTGTTGAGATGGAAAAGAAAATTAAAATTTTACTAGAGTTGCGTGAGAGTCAATTTGACTCATTTGATAGGATAGTGAGTGATATTGAAGGTGGCAGTAACATAGAAAATGAAGATGCTTCCAACCATGGTAAAGTGATTATGCAAAATGTGATTATAGTGCATTATTTACTTTGTTTATTGATGAAAAATTTAGAGTCTAAATTATATGTTAATATGTTGTGTTCAATGTATGTAGATTGATTTGGAAAAATATAAATTGCAAGGCATGGTGGTTACACATGGAACATACTCCTTAGGTATTGTATAAAATAGTATGTAATTTTGAAATTTCTGAATTTGGCAACATGCACTTCAATTCGGTATATATTTTGACAATTAGGTACTCTTCAATTGTAGTCGATTAGGATTGCAAATGGTTAATATATTTTGACAAGGCAGCGGCATGAAATGGTTTAGGATGTGCGATATGGAAATATGTGATAATTTTGCATGGAAGCATATGTATCGAATGATATGCTTCAATGAAAAATTATGCATTTTGTGAAAATTAGTATTAATGAGCATATATTGTAAGTGTTATACGTACTGGACATGTGATTTTTATATTCAAGGTAAAGTAAAAATTTCATTTCTTATTGTGTAATGGTGTGCAGGGGTGGGTATTAATTTATACGTTTTCATTAAGCTGAATTGATCCATTATACCAATTAGCGTCAAAATAAGAATGACATTAATAAAATTATAGTGACAAATACAATAGAAGAAGTAAAGGGAATTGTAACAATTTATTTGGTCACTAAAAGTTATTGTCACAAACATTACCCATGTCATAGATACTTTCAATAAGCAAAAATATTATCACTATTACGTATTGTGATAATTGTATATAATGCCACAAATACATTTTGTGACAAGTACTAATGTCACAAATATTTATCGTGACAAATGTATAGTATGTCATAAATAGTATCAGTGACATAATAATTTTGACACGATATTTTTCGTGTCAATAATACAAGTTGTCACTGAAACACATATTGTCATAGAAAGTCGAAGTTTTACTAGATTGATCAATGCAATCAATGACAAAAATGGAGGATTTAGTGATAAATTTTAAATCTTTCTGTTACGAAACGTATTGTCACAAAATACCTAAGATTTAATAACGTAGTTAAATTGTCATAGAAAAGTGGATATTAGTGACTATACAGTTTGATTGTCACTAAAGAGAGTCAGTGTCTATTTTTTTTGTCCACTCAGTGACGATTGATTTTTGTCACAGAGACAAATACAGTGATGAAAAATGGGGTTTAGTGACAAATTTATGTTGTCACAATAGGTCATTTTTTTGTAGTAAGTAAGTGAGACAGTGAGTGAAAGAAAAATGTAGAGAGAGATAGACCATGAGGGATGTAGAGAGAAATGTAAAATATTATTATCGGGAACTTGGACTAGTCTTCAGATGAATAGATGATGGAAATGGAGATGAAGATGAGATATTGTTGTCGGTGAGACTTGAGAGAGAATGAGAACATGAGAGACTGAGAGGAAATGGGATGGGAATTAGTGCATGTTTGTTACATGGGAAAAAAGAGGATAGGATAGAAAAATATATCCGAAATTTATTTTGTTTATATTTGGTAAGCCAATTGAAATTTGGGATAATAAATCCTGGATTTTTATTTTTCTAAATTTTTGCCTACGCTCTTATCCCACCAAAATCAGGGGATTTCTTTGGTAAACAAAATTTTTACTCAACCCAATATTGGTGAGACCCATACCACATAGTCTACAGGTTCTTTCTCCCAGCTGTCTCCCCTTCGTCGCCATCGTCGCTCTACCACCACCGTTTCTTGCACCCATGCAGTCAATCTATGGTTATGTGCTTCCCCAGTCCAACATGTTGATCTACGCTTTGATATGTCATTTTTCTCCTTATGTTGCTCTTTCCATCGTCACTTATCAATCACATGGTAAGTTATGGAAAAATTCAATTTTTTAGGGTGAAGTTCGAGGATTTTGGTTATTTTTTGGGGAATTTTTGGCAAATCGTGTTGTATTTGTTGTGTTTGATCATGTTGTGTTTGGGAATTTTTGGAAGATCGTTATGAATTTTTTAGGGATTCTTATTTGGGTCAAGTGAGGGATTACAACGATAGAGTTTTTATTGGGAATTATTGTCGTGCAGACCTTGCATGAACTAGTCGGTGTTGCAAATCAGATTATTCCTTGGAATTTTCCTCTTCTCATGTATGCTTGGAAGCATGGTCTTCCATTAGCATGTGGTAACGTTTTGTTCACATGCTGAGCCTTATAAATTAGAGAGAAAATGGACGTTTTGGTTTGATATCCAATTAAAGCCCAAACAAGGTGCGACATGGGGTACCTCCCTTCTCAAGGTGTATACTTTTGACACCGTCGAAGTTTTGTGGTGAGTAAACGTAACCGATCTATGATTTACTCATCTTTGTGCTTTTTTAACCTTGAAATTGTTGTGCAATGGTGTCTTTCTTATGCTTCCTTTTTTGTTTTGATTTTGTTCTGTAGATTTATGATATGAGTTTAACCTCAACTGTTCTATTTTCTTACTTTTTCAATGTTTTTGTGGTTGTGTTTATTATTTAGCTGATCAAAAAATTGGGGGTGAAGAAGAGATAATTTGTAGTGTTTTGATAAACTTTGGAAAGCTGCCCTCTGTTAAAAACTAAATTATATATATATATATATATATATATATTGTAATAACCTCATTTATTTTCAAAACTGTCGGTTTCCGAACGCGTTTTCGGTTAAATCGCGGTTTTACCTTTTTCACCGAAACAAGCAGTTTTGGAGTTCTCCGGGAATTTTCTGAGGACCGAGACTACCCTGTGAGGAGACGAGGGACTTTTTCTACCTATTTTGCCCTTGGTCCCGGTTTGACCATGGTTGACTTTCACTATTCATTATTATATTAATATCTTTAATAATATCTTTAATTTTATTTTATTTCATAATTATTTAATTGATAAAATTTGTTGGCAATTGGAATTTAAAGCTTCTTGACCGACACTCCACTTTGCTTTAGAATCCATTTATTTAAATAATATATATAAATATCTTTACTTTATTGTATTTATTTTATTAAAAAAAAATTGCCAAATTGCAATTGGCTTGTGTGTGTGTGTGTGACCGACTTTTCCTTCTTGCTTTTCACAAGTGTAGCCGACCATCTTCTTGGCTTTTTACCTTTTCACATATGTCATTTTCCTTTAGAGAGAGAGAGTTATTTCTAGAGAGAGAAATTTGAAAAATTGCAAACTTTAAAGAAAATTCAAGAGAGAAAGTGGGGAAGTGGCTGGCCATCAAGAGGGGGAATTTGGCTTGGTTTGAGGGCTTTTCAAAGGTGGGGTTTGCTTGCTTCCAAGCTTTAATTAAGGTAGGCAACTATACCCATTTTTATTTTATTGCAAACATATGTATATTTGTTGGTTAACTTGATGTGTTTAGGCTTGGAATTATTAAATTAATGGTGGTTTGGATTTAAATTCCATGTGTATTGGTTGGTTGATTAAATCCCAAATTGTTTAGCTTAGGGTGTAATGGAATTGGTGTTAAATGCTTGAATTTGTTGGATTAACGCATAAATTCATGAAATTGATTGATGGAAATGTTTGTGGGCTTAGTTAATTTGATGAATTTGTGAAGAAATCACTTGGAATGTGATGGATAGAAAGGGACGGTGGTGTAGGAAGATTTGTGCAAATTTGTATGGGTGGGGGTATTTTAGTCATTTCACCTATGAAGGGTATTTTAGGAAATTTTATAAAGTTCAAGGGCATTTAGGTCAATTTACATGCAAGGGACTTAAATGGAATTTTTGAAAATATTTGAGGGCAATTTTGTCATTTGCATGTAAAGAACATAAATGGAATTTTATAAAAAGGTTAAGGGCATTTTGGTCATTTGACATGTAGGGACATAAATGTAATTTTTGAAATTGTTGAGGATATTTTCGTCATTTTTTATAATAGAGGTAAAGTTGAGAATATTTGAAATTGGAGGGGTATTATGGTCTTTTCCTAATTTCCAAGTTATTTTAATATATATAAATTAAATTATTATTTTTTTATTAATATATATATATATTTTCAATTACTAATATATATATATATATATATATATATTTTCTCAAATACAATTAATTATACATGTGTTTGTATAATTATAAATATAGATATATTTTATAAAATACATATAATTTATGTATGTATTTAGAAAATATAACGTAAGTATGTTTTGTAAAGGTTTATGTACAAAATAATTATTTATGTATTAAGTATATATATATGTGTGTGGGTATATTTATACATGGGGGTGTGTATAGGTATAATCATGTATATGTATAGGTTGTATTTGTGTGCATGTATATGTGTATGAAATACGTGTATACATATATGAGTGTGTATATACGTGTTTGTGTATATATAGGTGTATGCGAGTATGTATATATATATATATGTGTGTGTATTTTTTTATATATATATTTATCTGTATGTATATATGTAAATTATATTTGTGGGCATATATATGTATATATAAAATGTGTATACATATATGGGTGTGTATATATGTGTTTATGTATATGGATATGTGTACATGAATGTGTATTTATGTGTGTATATTTCCATATACATATTTATTTATATATGCGTTTATACTTGTGTTGTAAATGTGTATGTTAATAGAATTTATTAATTTTGTTATTTTACTGAGGGTAGAATGGTAATTAACCATATGCCTATTGAGGGGTATTTTGGTAAATTTTCATTTACTTGAGGGGTATCTTGGTAATTTCCGACATGGCCAATGACATATCGATAATTACATCAGTATGGTTGAGCGATTTGTAGTCATTGATGGAGCAGGGGCATTTTAATAATTACAGCTGTTGGAATAGGACGGTTGGTAATTGTGTGTTTTACTGTGTTGCTTAGTTTTACTTGTGCATTATAGCATCAGCACTCATTTGCATAGAACAATTTTGGTGGTTTATTGTTTTATGAGAAATAAAATATTTTTCCCTGTGGGTTTGTGTTTTCGAAAATTGGTTGCACGATGAAGTGCATGGTTCAAACCCTGTTTTTAGTCACTCTATGAATCACTGACCACACATAGCGGTGGGTCGCCCGGAACGGTGGTTCATCCGCATACCACATAGGTGTAGTGTTTTGTGCACGAAACGCGGAAAGAGAGTGGGTTTTTCGGTTGAAAAATAAAGAGGGAAAAATAATGATTTTAGGTGTATAATGATACACTTCATGACATGACATTTGCATTTGCATATGGTTGCCTATTGAGTGTTTTCCACTCACAATTGTCTGTCCTGTGTGACAGGTAAGTCCAAAGCCGAACAGTAGGGCTTGGCGGGGTGCGGATTGGAGGGCGCTGCATAGTATACTGTTATTCCGCATTTGGTTTGTTATATTTTGGGCGATGATATTATGTATTTTTAAATACTATATTTTCCTTTGCGGTGTGGGTGTGTAAACTTTGTTTTATTTTAAAATAATACTGTTTTAGTGTGGTTTAGAAAACGGTCTCAAAGAGTAAAGGAAATTCTCTGATTTTATTGTGGTTATGTCCAAAAACGTTTTCAGCAAATCAAATTTAAAAAAAAAAAAAAAATGGTAATCACACCTTACTCAGGAACCTAGGCTTGGATAAGGGGGTGTTACATATATATATTTATATATATATATTATGATTTGCTTTGAATTTCAAGTGGTTCAGTAGTGGCTTTCATTTTAAGTCAACCTCCATGGGCTTCTGCTAGTAATTTAACTCTCTCTATTAGCAATTTAACTCTCTGTTTGTGTGTGAATCACTCGTGCCATTAGGAATGAGTGATGCAGTAATTGGGTTTCACCATCTTGTTCACATGGTATTTGATATCTGTTTTTTCCTATGTTCTTGAGAATAATTTCTGATAGACTTTTGGTTGATCTGGGTAATGAAAATCATATACAATCATCAAATTAATTAACAAAGAACTTGTTTTTTAATCGCTTGCATGGTTTGATATTTGTTATTTTGTAGGCATACACAAGAATAGTAGTTGTAGAAGTTAAAGAATAATTAAAGTTTACGGGGAGATAATTTGGTGAGCTAAGATGGGAAAGCACTTGGAGCGCATGGATTTGTGTGTTGGGGGTAACCATCTGCATCCAAGTTGTATGTGGGGCATACTGCATATTCTTGATAAACATCATTGGCATATTATTGAAAATGGAGAACTCATCAACTTGACTACTGAGGTTGAGGATAGCAATTGTCACTCTTCTTGGAGCATCGAAGGCCTATGCTTGAAGTTCTTGACATAGTTATAGGTAGACGGGAGGACTTACAAAAGAATATGCATGTACTGCGCTACATGGAGGTCAGTTATTGTTACAAACTGAAAGGTTTCCCCTACCCTGTCAAGTCACAAGGGGTCTGGAGAAAAACTCAAGATTCCAAAATTGATTCACAGGAAGGAGATAACCATGTCAAGGAAGGCCTTTCATTGTATGTGGATTGAAAATTATATTTCATATCTATAAGGTTTCTATGTATTTGTTGTTCCATACGTTTGATGTTGCTGTAGTGTGTGTTTGTTTGTGATGCAATATTTTGTACTTCATTGGGTTATTCTTCTAGTTTTCTTGGTCCTGTTCTGTAATGGTGGGATGTATTTGACTTTTTATTCCCAGTTTTGAGGGTATGATGTATTTTTGAATAAATTTAAGAAGAGTTTTATATATTATTGATTTCATCATAATTTTAATTGAATTTCTTCACCAAACCAGACCATTCATCGATAAAAATTAAATTGAAATATTAATAATAATAAAAATTAAATTGTAAATTAATTATTAAAATTATATTTTAATAACTTAGACCTTAATTTAACCATTTATAAAATATAGATTATTTTATTATATATTTTAGCTAAGAGTTAAATTATTAATATATAATTTATATATAATTTAAAATTAAATTAAATTTTAATAATTAATATATTATTGAAAATTAAATTATAAATTAATTATTAAACTATAAATTATATTTTAATAATTTAAATATTAAATATTTCTGAAGTAATCCTAACCAGTATTCATCAAACATCAATATATCTAATTCAGTTTTTTATTTGGACACTACTACACATAGGATAGTACTATTATAAACCAAATTTTTTCTATCATCTCTTTTCCCAACTTTTTTTAAATTCTTTTCCTATCTTATTTTTTCACATCCTGCGTACCAAACAAATCATTAGGGATCTTGGTAGATTAGGTTTAGCTTAGGACTATAAACATGTACAGTAAAAAAAAATTAATATATTAATATAATAAATAAATATATATATATATATATATATAAACTAAAATATATTATATATATACAGGATGAGGATACTATGCCCCGGCCTCAACGGACCAAGGGTTTTGCCTAGCCCCGACCCACCAACTTGATTAGGCAGGGAATCTTTGCCCGTTCGAGCGGGCCAAGCCCAATTGCCATTCCTAAACTGCACTAAAGGATTTAGTTAAATTACACAATTACCCTTCAGACTAATTTTATTTGACGATTTTTTCCTCTCGTAAGTTTGAAAAAATCACACTTGTCACATTTGAAAACCCTGTGGTCTACCATACTTGACATTGTATGGGCATATTCCTTCCTATCATCGTTTGTGTTGGAGTAAAAGATAAATAGATAATAGTTGATAAAAGATAATAGTTGTTGATAGACTGGTTACGTTGCATGTTGATATACTTATATGCAGTTATGATGTACACTAGTTAACATATAAGATGACCACATACAGTTGTGTATATATCTTACGGTGTAAATGTAGTATATAAGTGAGTACAGATGAATGACAAAAAACAAGTCAAAAAAATATTTCTTTAAGCCTTTATCCCTTTCTCTGTTTTTATTTCATTCTTCTTCATTTATTTCCAATATGATATTAGAGTAACAGACCAACATCTTGACTACTTCCTCTACCTCACAAGCAGCCCTTTTTCCGTATACTCTTCCTAGTTACAGTCTCCCATTCAAACTTGATTATAACAATTATGTCTTGTGGAAGTCCCAGATGTTGCCGGTCATTGTTGGTAGTAACATGGAGGGCTTTGTCACCGGTGAAACCGCACCACCTAAAAGTTAATCAAAGAAATCATAAAGGTTGATGACCAAAGCTTTGAGAAGATGGTGTTGAATCCAGAATATCATTATTGGCGCCGAGCTGATCAAGCTCTCTTGGGGTGGATCCTCTCATCCATTACCAAAGAGGTGCTAACACAAGTCAACAAGGTTTCCGTTGCTCCCACTACCCATCAATTGTGGAGTTCTCTTGAATAGCTTTTTGGAAACCAATCCAAAGCAAAACTAATGCAACTCAAGTCTCAATTTCAGTCAACCAAAAAGGATTCACTTTCAATTACGTCTTATTTTTGCAAACTTAAAGATATTGCTGACAGCTTAGCCATGGCAGGTTCACCCATCTCCGATGATGATTTCATAATGCAATTAATGAATGGACTCCCCTTAGAGTATGATGCTATGATTGCTAATATTAATTCTCGCACATTCATTGCTATTGAAGAAGTTAGTCCTTTCTCATGAACCAAGAAGTGTGTATTCAACAAACCATCCTTAAAGTTGTCCCTGTCGCTCACCTCGCAGACAAGAGCCTCGTAAATCTGACACCAATAATGGTGGTCATGGAAATTACTCTGGGAATGCTCGTGGTGGATATAACAGTCGTGGACAAGGCAAGGGACGCGGTCGAAATTCTTAGACAAATAATCAAACTGTGTGTTAGATATGTGGGAGGCTAGGACACTCGGCCTATAAATGCTATCATCGGTTTGATGCATCTTTTCGGGGACCCATTGCTTCAAATGCCAACTCTTCCCACTCTTCAAATCCCTCTGTGTTTTATTCTTCTACTGACACAAATAGTGTAGGTTCTGAATGGCTAATGGATAGTGGGGCCACCACTCATGTCACACCTAACCAGTCCAATATCTTTTAGAAGTCGGATTATTTTAGTGGAGATCAATTACGTGTGGGCAACAGTCAAGGTTTGCAAATTAAAAAAATTGGCTCTTCTTGTTGTGGTCAATTCATGTTAAATAAAATTTTACATGTTTCGTCTGTGACAAAAAATTTATTAAGTACTGCTCAGTTTACTTCTGATAATGATGTTTTTGTTGAATTTAATTCTCGTTCTGTGTTTGTTAAGGACAAAGCTACGGGGAAAATCCTGCTCAAAGGAATTCTTAAAAATGGATTGTATCAAGTGTCTCTTCCTGAAGCCGCTCATATTGTTTCCAATTGTTCCAAACGGCTGTCATGTTTTACTGCTGATAGTAATGTGCAGAGTCCTAGTGTCTATTTTTCTTCTTTTCCTAATTCATCTAAACTGTCTTTAATTCATTTATGACACTTTAGATTAGGACATTCCTCATCCCTTATCATGAATAAAGTATTTCAGCAGTGTAACACTTCCCTTCCAATTAATCAAAATTGCACGTTGTTTTGTTCTTCTTGCCAATTAGGAAAAAGTCATCGGCAGTTTGCACCCTCCTTTACTACGACGAGTTCTGAACCTCTATAGTTTGTGTTTTTTGATGTGTGGGGCCCAGTACCAATTGAGTCTAAAGAGGATTATAAATATTATTTTTTATTTGAGGATAATTATTTTAGATTTTGCTGGGCTTATCTAATGAAAAATAAATCTGATGTTAAATCTATTTTTTTTTTGCAGTTTAAGATAATGATTGAGAATGTAACAAATAAAAATAATAAAAACCTTTAATCAGATTGGGGTGGAGAATACCATTCTCTTCTCCAATACTTGCTAATTTTGGAATTACTTTTCAACATCCTTGTCTACATACACACAACCAAAATAGAAAAGTAGAACGCAAACACAAGCATATAATTGACACTACTCTTTCTCTTTTAGCCCACAGTTCTATGCCCTTTCACTATTGATAGGATGCTTGTTCTACTGCTGTGTTTCTTATTAACCGTCTTCCAACTGAAACATTAAATTTTATTTCTCCAACTCAAAAATTATTTAATAAAAATTTTGATTTTTCTTTTTAAAAATATTTTAGTTGTGAATGCTATCCTTCCTTCGTCCCTATAGAACATGCAAATTTTCATTTCCTTCTGAAAAATGCGTGTTCATCGGGTAAAGTAATTCCCACAAGGGCTATATATGCTTAAGCCTCAGTTCCGGCAAAATTTACATATCCTCTAAGGTTATTTTTAATGAATTACTATTTCCTATTTCTTAACAATTTGGCTCACACACATCAAATCCTTCACGTCATGTTGTTCCTATCTTTTCACAGTTTAATGTTTTGTAGGGATCTTATCCAAAACAGTCACGTTCATCTTAAATTCCTTTGACAGATAATTCCCCTGCTGCATTTAACTCATTCACTCACGGGGATGAAAATGCAACAATACCATTCTTATCACCATGTCGTTCTTATTCACCAATAGTGATTCATGGTCCCATGTCATCATCCCATCATGGTGCGATACCCCATTTCACCACACGTTATTTACCTTTAGCCACACCCACTCCCCATGCACATGCCTTTCTACCTAGGTCCCATGCAAAGTCTCATCCACCTACTTCACATGCAGCGTCCTCTATACCCAATTCACATGAACATGGCTCTCCCCCTGGGTCCCACATACAGTCCCATGCAAATAGCCCCACCCATGGCTTCTCCTCCACAAATGTACCTTCCTCTTCACAAAGTCCCATGTCTTCCTCTTCGCCGAACACAGACTCCTACAATACAAATGTTGACCACCTTATGGACCATGGGTCTGCCTCTGCTGGTGATATTCAAATGCAGCTACCCCTACCCGAACCTGTGTCTTGACACCCTATGCAAACTCGATCCAAATCGGGTATATTTAAACCCAAACTCTACCTCAATTCCTTACCTATGGCTACCAAGGAAGTGGAACCCGACTCTACATCTCAAGCTCTTTTATGTCCACAATGGAAGATGGCCATGCAACAAGAATACGATGCCTTAATGAAGAATCACACGTGGTCTCTTGTTCCCTTTTCATCCAATAAGAAACTTGTGGGCAACAAGTGGGTCTTTAAACTTAAGAAAAATCAAGTGGACGTAAATAATCCTTCCTGAATGGTGTCCTTCAAGAGGAAGTCTACATGCCTCAACCGATCGGTTTCATTAATCCCAGCATCCAAACTTTGTTTGTAAACTTCACAAGTCACTATATGGTCTACGGCAAGCACCGCGTGCATGGTACGATCGTCTTCGGTAAACATTGTGCAATTGGGGCTTTGTTAACTCCAAAACGGACTCCTCTCTCTTCATTCTCAACTGCCCACAAGGTAAAATTTGGGTTTTGGTTTATGTAGATGACATTGTGATTACAGGGAGTAATAGTACATGTGTGGATAACTTCATCAGTCGCCTTAATGCTACCTTTTCTTTAAAAGATTTCGGACCTGTATCATTTTTCTTGGGTATTGAAGCCCATAGAGATAAGTATGGTCTTCATTTATCTCAAACTCAATATATTCGAGACCTTTTGACACGAACTGACATGCAGTCCTACAAAACAAGTCCTTCTCCAACAAGTAGCACGATCACTCTAAGTCAGTCAGTTGGAACTCCCTTTTCCAACCCGTTCCTTTATCGTAGCACCATTGGAGCATTACAGTATGTCACTTTGACACGTCCAGAGATTTTCTTTGTTGTAAAAAAATTAAATCAGTTTATGCACTCACCTACAACTGTCCATTGGTCTACTTGTACGCGCCTCTTACGCTATTTAAAGGGCACGATGCATTTTAGTCTACATATTCGACCCTCATCTCACACTAATCTTTTTGGCTATACCGATGCTGATTGGGCAACAAACGTGGATGACCGCCGGTCCACGGGGGGATATTGTATTTATCTTGGAGAAAACTTAGTGTCTCAGTCCTCCCACAAACAACAGGTTGTTGCCCGTTCATCCACAGAATCAGAGTATCAAGCTTTGTTATGTGAACTCAAGTGTCCTTCTCCGTCTACTCTAATATTATGGTGTGACAATATAAGCACAGGTCATCTAGCTGCCAATCTTGTATTCCATGCACACACGAAGCACATCGAAATTGATGTATATGTTGTGCGCGATAAGGTAATGGAGAAGTCATTGGAGGTTCGGTATGTCCCCAGTTCAGATCAAGTAGCTGATGTTTTAACAAAGGTGCTGCCTATTCAATGGTTTACTCTTCTTCGATCCAAGCTCAACGTCAGTGAGTCCCCGTCTTGCTTGAGGGGGGATGTTGGAGTAAAAGATAAATAGATAATAGTTGATAAAAGATAATAGTTGTTGATAGACTAGTTACGTTGCATGTTAATATACTTATGTGCAGTTATGATGAACACTAGTTAACAGATAAGATGACCATATACAGTTGTGTATATATCTTACGGTGTAAATGTAGTATATAAGTGAGTACAGATGAATGACAAAAAACAAGTCAGAAAAATATTTCTTTAAGCCTTTTCCCTTTCTCTGTTTCTGTTTCTGTTTCATTCTTTTGGGACTTTTTTACTTCATTTTCTTGTTTCGCAGCCGTTTCTGCAAGAGCACCCTGTGGTCCACCAAACTTGTTAAGCTTTTCTAAGGAGATAGACTCTCACGCAGCTTGTTAAACTTGTAGTTTGATCCACTAAAGCACCAGTACCAAACATCTTTTCTGCATCAGCAGCAACTACCACACCTGCTACTTTTGATCCTGTTAACTCAATGTCTTCTTCAATAGTACCAACACTCTTATAAGCAGCATCCTGTTGGCCGCATATCCATGCAACATTGAAATCTCTTGATCTATACCCATTATCTCCGGCTTTTAAATTCTTCGACTTTTCAACCTTGTTCTTCCTGTTTATCTCTGTTAGTTTCATTAGCCTTGGTGTCCTTCTAACGGGTTTGCCTTGGTTCTTCCTTTTTCTTTTTCATAAGCACATGACTTGATGTAATCACTAAGAGTTTCACGACTGTGAGAATCAATTTCAAACAGCCTTTTACATCTCCATTTCACTACAAGAAATTTCACCTATTGTGACAACATTCCTTGTGTCAAAATACGATTTGTCACAAATAGTATACATTTAGTGTGAAAATTTGATGTAGGACACTGATATTTAATGAGATCGATACAATAGTGTCAAATAGATATTTATCACATCAATTTGTCACAAAAAAAATTAACTTTTTGGCGGGAATTTTTTCCGCGTAATTTTGCACCCAATTTGTGATAAAATTTCTAAAATTATCACTAAAGCAATTAAACTTCCTAGTCAAACATGTTGTAAATTGTTAAGTGACAATGAGTATTTGACACGTTATAAGCTACCTGCATTATTATTTAAGAAAAATAAATGAAAATAGGGAAAAAGAATTTTATATTCGTTAGCGCCTAAACGACGTCGTTTTGCTTTGGAAATTTTAACCCAAATTTCACGACCCCCAAATTTCACTAAGTGTTTCCTACTCTTCCTCACTATAGTCTTTTGTCCTCTTGAGCTCTATCTCTCTCTACTGTATTCAATCTACCATCACCCTATCAATCGCCGGTAAATTCTTACTCCAACCCTCCTATTCTTCATTTTTATTGCTTCCCCTTTCTAGATAACATGCATCCTTTGGGGTTTAAGGATGTATTTTTAGGGTTTGCACCACACGTCACGGGCCAGCCATAACGAGAGTTTGTGGCTTCTCAAGGTACTATATGAATGCTATGCAATTTCTTTTAGGAAATTTATAGGCGGATGAGTTTATTCTTATTCTTTTCAATTGCATTCATAAGCTAGGGATTATGACAGTGAGTACAACGAGCATATGGTAACCAATATAAGATGTGACTTCATAAGTTTTTACTCTAAACTTCATTTTGTTTTCTTATATATTCCGAGCTTGATGGATAACTTTAATTTCCTCTAAGTATAACACATATATTAGGTTAGATTTATTGGATATACTTCACTTGCGAGAATGTTGTTTCAATTGTTTGAAGTTACTGAGAACTAAAGAGCAGATTCGAGGAACACACTTGATTTGCATGAGGCAATTTGCTTTCAAATTCCTTCTTAGGTTTAGGAAACGATAATGAATATATATAAATGATTTTTCTAATGTTTCAGCTTCCCAACATTGTCTAACACCTCGAACAATAGACCCCGTTGCTAGTATCTCCAGAATAATTCTTACATTTCCTAATAATCTTAATTGCTGACAGAAAAAGGACAAAATAATCACAAAATCAGGAGCAACCAGCACCAGTTTGTTTGAATTATCATATTCCTCTACCTTTATTTCCATGTGTATATAAGCGTGGTGGGGGATATGTAGGAGCAAATCTTAGTACAACAAACTCACCAAGTTGAATCACTTTTTGGAGTACAGAGAAACTAAACCATTGGAGATTGAATTGAGCGTTTTTTTGGATTACAAACCAGGGGGGAGAGTCCGCGAGGGAGAGAGATAGAATATAAGTGGAGGCACAGAATAGAGATTCAGGCAACTATCAACGACTTAAGTCTCTCACACACACACACACACACACACACACACACATATATATATATATATCTATATATGCGTGTATGGATATTACAAGATAGGGACCTATTGGTTTAAGGTGAAAAAGCATGCGTATACATATACGTGTAGTGATTTTATGGCGTTTAATTTATTTATTTTCTAAAGCTTTTAATCATTAATTCGACATTATATATGTTTCGAACATGTCATTACCATTAGGTGTTAGATTATGACTTCAATCGATTTGAGAGAAGATTTTAGAGCATCTACGACTAGACCTTCTCTCATATGCAAATGTGTCTTTGTTGATCTTATATTAAGATGTTTGCCATTTTATTTTAAAGATTTCTAGGTATAGATATATCACCATCCAAACCTTCTTTATTATATTAATATTTTTTTCCAAATAATAATTATATGTCATTGCAAATAATATTCATTTTTTTTAAATGATATATTATATGTGATATATGAATGACAAATTATATTAAATAGAAATTAGAGTGAATTAATTAATTTAAAGAGGTGGATGATGTTTTTATTTTATTTTTTGGCAAATTAAGAAATTAACAACTTTGGGGTTATAATTTAGCCATCATTATCAAAGGGAATAGAGTTCACTTTAATTTTAATTTGTATAGTACAGATATAAATATATATATATATATATACACACACAAACACATATGCATTCTTACTTAACAGCATATTTTTATATATCTATATATATATATAACATTTTTTGTTTGATTATTTTCCCTCCAGGTGTTGTTCACTTTCAACATCAACCGATAATGAGCATCTTCTCCTATGATTCTTCACTGCTCTTGCTTAAGGTTTAAGGCTTCTCTTTTTCGATAATAGGTACATATTATATTTATTTGTTTGGGACTTGATGTCTTTCATTGTTCACTTGTGAATGAAAGCTTTATATATATATATATATATATATTAGTCTCTTCTACTATGTGCTTGTTTTCAATTGGTTAACCTATTTGCAATATTAACTCTAATGAGGTTAATTTCTGCTTGGAAACATTCATCTTGTGATATCTATTTATTGGAAGTAGCTTGATTACATGTTTAATACTAAATTAGTTATTGGTTCGGTGGGATTTTAACTTTTTCATGGCTTTGTAAATATGCATTCACAATTTCTGTCATCATATATGTTCCATAAAGTAATTAGTATATTTTTGGTTTCTGTTTAGGGTTTATTGATGTTTAAGCTACAAAATACAAAATGACAATGTAAATTCACTTAATAATGTCAAAATTTGTTGAATTTTGCATGAAATATGAAATCAAAAAAGTATGTAGGAGGCATTTTCCATTGAAACCGTTTCCTTTTTTTAATTACATCTAAAAAAATGGTCGATACATTTACGCTATAAATTCAAATTGTCTACACATAATATATATATGTTTTACAAAAGTTACATTTAGAAGAATTTCATGCATACATTATGTTCTTTGACATTCTTGATGCTTCGTACAGTATGTTTAATGTTTAGGGACACACCTTTTAATCTGTTTTGTAACAGTACATTTGTCTTGAAATGCATTTTTTTTTATCTAAGGTTATAGGAAAAAAAATTAACTTTAATACTTTGATATTTTTAGGTAGCATATTCATTTATTTTTCACTTTTAATTATTATACATTATTCTTTTATGCTATGTGAAAATTCACCTTAGAGATGGACAAAAGTTGGATGCATCTTCCTAATAAACACACCCTAGATATGCTAATGGTGTCAATGAATTCTTAAAGTTTGCCATTGGTTACATGGACAATACAAATACAATTCGTTGCCCATGTTACAAGTGCAATAATGTTTCTTGGCTTACACCGGACCAAGTTCGGGATCACTTGATCATACATGGCATTGTAAGGTCATACGAACCATGGATATATCATGGAGATGTCGAATACCCGATGATAATGCTCCATTCATTGAAGACATTCATGACAATATCGAGGAGGATATAGATGCTGCTGGAGATGGAACTTGGGATATGTTGGAAGATTTGAATAATCATGAAATTTTTCAACATTAGGCAAATGCATCTACATTTTATTCTTCGCAAGTGATGTCCCCTTGAATCAAATACATTTGCAAGATTGTTTAGAGATGCAACGCAACCTCTGTACCCTGGATGTAAGATATCTCAGCTGTCATTCATTGTCAAGTTGCTGCATTTGAAGATAAAGAATAAATGGACTAATAAATCCTTCACAATGTTACTTGAGTTGCTTCAACATATACTCCTGCTGATGCATCTGTCCTCCAAATTATTACAAAGCTAAGCAAGTAATTAGTGATTTAGGACTCAAGTATGAGAAGATAGATGCATGCAAGAATGATTGTGTCTTGTTCGAAATGATTTGGTATATGTAGATACTTGTCCGTCTGCAAATCACC
This sequence comes from Rhamnella rubrinervis, assembly GCA_007844105.2. Lineage (NCBI taxonomy): Eukaryota > Viridiplantae > Streptophyta > Magnoliopsida > Rosales > Rhamnaceae > Rhamnella > Rhamnella rubrinervis. Next base: position 27,625,932 of record CM017574.2, on the reverse strand, counting down.
TAGGTACAAAGCTTGTGAAGAAAATAAAAAAAAGTTGCAGAGAAGGTTTTGTGTTATTTCCTTTAACATCTAGGTTGCAAAGGCTGTTTATTTCATCTAAAACTGCATCGGATATGAGGTGGCATACATATATACGTGTCAAAGATGGAATTTTAAGGCATCCAACTAACTCGAACATTGGAAGGAATTCGACCAACAATATCCTTTGTTTGGTAGTGATCCACGCAATGTGGTGAGATTAGCAAGTGATGGCTTTAATCGTTTAATAACATGAGTAGCTCTTATAGCATATGGCGGTATTTGTAGTCCTTTACAACTTACCACCATGGAGATGTATGAAAGATCCTTTCCTTTTGTTGACTTTGTTGATCCAGTCCTAAAGCCCGGTAATAACATTGATATATATCTTCAGCCATTGATAGATGACTTAAAGGAATTATGGGATAATGGCATTCAAACATTTGATGCATCAATGGACAATCTCTTCCAAATCACGAGCGCACTTTTTGGACCATTAATGATTTTCCAGCATATGGCAATCTTTCGGGATGGTGTACAAAAGATAAATTAGCTTGTCTGTATGTAATGAAGATGCATCTTTCCATTCGTTGAAATATGGGAGGAAGATTTGTTATATAGGATATCATCGGTTCTTACCTATAGACCACAATTGGTAAGAATAAGCGATTTGGTGCTAGGAGCATAAATTACCCCGGCTAATGTCCAAAAAGATATTATTGACCAACTCAATGGTTTCCACAACCTATCTTTGGGAAGACACTTGATGGGTCCAAGAAGAGGAAGCGTTCTTCATGCTTGTTAAATTGGACCAAAAAGCATTTTTTTTGAGTTGTCATATTGGAAAGATTTAAGAATTCGTCATAATCTTGATGTTATGCACATTGAGAAAAATGTTTGTGATAGTGTTGTTGGAACTATTATGAACATTGAAAGCAAAACAAAAGACACATTCAAATCTCGTATTGACTTGGAGGATATGGGCATTATGTATGACCTACACCTGGAAGGATGGTGCAATTTATTTACCCCATGTTATATGCTTAATAATGAAGAGAAAAAGAGATTGTGTGACTTTTTAACTTCAGTGAAGCTACCTAATGGATATGCATCTAATATTTCTAAATGTGTGAATTTAAAGGACTATAAAATTGTTGGACTAAAGAGTCATGATTGTCATATCCTCATTGAAAGATTGTTACCAATAGGTTTTGCGTGGAACTTTACGGAAAGATGTATGTAAAGCATTGATTGATCTATGCTTTTTTTAGAGAGTTGAGTTCTAAAACTTTGAAGGTGAATGCCTTAGAGCAACTAGAAAAAACATTGCTGTAATTCTTTCTAAGCTAGAGACAATATTTCCTCCTGCCTTTTGATGTAATGGTGCATTTATTAGTTCATCTTCCACTTGAGGCCAAGATTGCAGTCCTTGCCAATATCGTTGGATGTATCCATTTGAAAGGTAATAGCTCCAACACATATATTTATATGTTAATTAAAATCCTTGTTCACTTTGTTTCAAGTCGCCAATAATGTTATGTTCAACTTGTAGGTGCATGCACAATCTAAAGGGTTATGTTCGTAATAAGGCTCATCCAAAAGGATCAATTGCTGAAGGATACATTGATAAAGAATGTTTGACATTTTGCTCCATGTATTTCAATGAGATGGAGACTATCTTTAATGTGGAAAAGGAATTGTGATGCTGATGGCGTGAAACTTTTAGTGATTTATCGTTTTCACTCCAAAACTCGTGGATTAGGAGGATCAACAGTAGAAGAACTGAATATCGGTGAATAGGCAAGATTAAGGTTGTATGTATTGAATAATTGTCGGAAGTTCTCCCATATATCTGATAAGTCATATTCGCCAATTATATGTTGCATTTATCGAGTAAATATAGTTATACTACATGGAATTCCATATTATATATCTCATGTTTTATTCATATACTTAACTTATGCCATTTGCAAATTGTGTAGTGAACATAAGGAACTTCTTGAAAGAGAGAATGCTCAAAATATTTATCATAAACAGAAATTAGAGTTCCTACATGGTTTCTAAAGCGGGTGCGTATTGTGCTATAGTAATTATTAATCTTAATATACTATGTTAATAATGTAATTAATCGGTTATGCAATTGTGTGCGGCTTATTCAAATGGAGTCAGATGGGAATGTTAATTGTAGTCTTGACTTAAAACATCTAGCTAAGGGACCCGTAGAAAAGTTTTTAGATATCCGTTGCATTGTTAATGGGCATAGGTTTAAGCGCGGTAAAACCGACACAAATAAAAAACTCTCAACGGTGGAGTTGTTGTGAAAGGAGAGCACAATGGGGCTGAAATATATTTCTTTGGTGTTCTTAATGATGTAATTGAGTTGTCCTATTTAGGTCAAAATAAAGTCTTCATCTTCAAGTGTGATTGGTGGGACATTGGCCATAAAAGTCGAACTCATATAGATGAATATGAGTTCTTGAGTGTTAATGTGTCAAGGACTTGGTATAAGGATGATCCTTATATTCTTGCAAATCAAGCTGAGGAAGTTATTTATATGCGATACAAAGCTGGGAAGAAATTGGAGAGTTGTTGAAAGGGTATAGTCACGCCATATTTATGATGCACAAGTTATACAAAGATATGGAGATCACGAGGCGAGGCATTTCAGCAAGATTCAAAGCTGCAATGATTTTGATTGCGATGCTACACTTGATGATTTTATTCAACCTCTTACGGTTGACATGGGCGACATATATATTCATGCAAATGAATATAATTCTATACATTTCCTTGATTCTTCATGTACTTTGAACAGAAAATGATCATGATGCCATAGATGGTGGTGGTAATGAATAACATATGTATGTTGTATATTATTATTATTACTATTATTATTATTATTATTATTATTATTATTATTATTATTATTATTATTATATTTGTAATATGTATGGGCAAATCAGCTAGATACTTGTCTCATTACAATTAATTGATGATGCTTTTTATTTATGTACCATGAAGTGTTTATTAATTCCAATTGGAAAGGCTGTTTATATGATTTGACTAGTACTATAAATTGCATCTTTTGTGCGCTAATATGCACTCTTTAAGCAGTAATATGAATGTTGTATCCTTTGTAGGCGTTACTTGAGTCCCCATGGCGTGTGAGAGGATTCTGCCCTTAGAGTGCACCAAAACTATGAAGCGTCTGTGAGGTTTGACTTTTTGACACAATAATTTTTCCTAATACATTTAATGGGAAAATACAACACAAATGGTAATTATTTTCTAATGTTGTGGTGTGAATACATGGAGAAAGATAGTGCGACATGGATAAATGTCAGGAAGCGGCAAAAGCATCGAGAGACAATCTTGGCCTTAAGGCGAAGCCTCTTGATCGCATGGTAGATCTCACCCTCCAAAATGAAGTCGGGTACTTCATCGGTATATATAGTTATATATTCGATATGTTGAAAATATAGTGTTAAAACATAGTGTAGTGAAGCTTGCAAAATGAGTGCAAAATACTACTAAAAGCAGTTAAAGACAAGTTAAGTATTCAAGAACACATTGTCCAAAGATATGTCATCAATGTGACATTTTTCAACTGCTTCATTTCTTTTAATTAATTAATTTCTTAAGTTAATTCGCCAGATGGAACCTTGGACTAATTTGAGGTTCAAAGAGATATAAATTATTAACAAAAACTTAAACCCAAATTTGTAAGGTTTCATTTTATTATTTTTTTTCTTTTTTAAAATTCTTTTCAAGTTAATGAGCGTAGCTCTAGTCTGAAATTATTCTCAAGGTGTAGGTAGTCTAATTACTTACTTCATCGGTTTGAAATATTCAACAAAAACTTTATAATGTAAATTAGCCATCTAGACATAGCAAAAAACATCTAAGAGTGGTAGTGACAAGTTCAATAATGAAGTAGAAAAACTTTCTTCAAAGTCATCCAGATCTTAGAAGAAAAACAAAATAAAGTGGAAGAGTACATTACATGAAGAGCGAATACATTAGAGATATATATATATATAGAGAGAGAGAATTATCCAACTATTATTATTATTTTTAAATTGTTCCACATATTGGTTTTATGGTTACTCCATTCATTTTTGTCACCACACGTCTAAATCAATCTCTCTTGAAATTATAGCTTCTCAAAGAAAAATTCAACTAAGATGGAATACATTAGAGTGCCCCAAAGTGTGTTGTATGTAAAATGGTAGTAGTTTTACTTACTATTAGTATTTATTTGTTGGTAATGACTGAAATTAATAGGCCTAAACCCAAATTTACCTTCTTAGTAGTCTCATGCTAAATATCCTCCTCATATATTCATCATATCGTATCTTGTAATACATGATTCAATCATGCATGAGAAAAAGGACAAAATATGCGTAGCTCACGTAAAATGATATCTTCAAGTTTCAAGCTTCCACTTTTATATTTATAAATTGGACTATATATATAGGAAAAAAAAAGTTGTGAAGGTCTCTAAAAATTGAATTACTTAGCTGCTCTTCTTCATTTTCTATTTGAGATTGCATCAAATTTATATGGATATAGATTGGGAGGCCACTCGGATGTTGCCCTACAGAGAGTATAGAATTTGGGGTCCCTCTTTCAAGTTTCAATTCATTATGTTTGGGCATTTTGTATCTTTGTGTTTGGGGTTTTAGTCCATTATGTCCAATTCAATATGTTTGGGCTTTTACCCCATTATGTTGCCACAATCTTAGTACTTTCCAAAACTCTAGCCTTTCACTCATTTTGTTTGCTGGGCTTCTTTGAGACCACACAGGAACTTTCAATGGTATGCTCTCGAACTTCAGTAATCCAGTTGAAGAAATTCAGATTTCTTAGACTTTCTTCTTCTTCTTCCTTTTATTTTTTTTAAATTTTTCCCCAAATTTTCTTGGTAAACCGGTTATAGATTAAAGAGAGTAAAATCAAAGAAATCATCAATAAGAAATTGTAGGATCCATCTTAAAAATTTAATATTTTGGGGAAAATGCTATTATAGTTTGTCTTTGAAGTTTAGCCAAGGGGAGTAACTCTCACCCTACTTTAGCCCTAAGGTTAGCTAATGTATTTAAAAATTATTGTTAAAATAGAATAAAATGATACACAAAGTATACAAGCACAATTATGTAAATGTATAGTTTTTGAGTGACAACACTCCTATAATTAACATCTTTGAAGTTGGATGGGCTTTCATGCATTTCTATGTCCCATTTATTGTCTTATTCTAAATTTAGGTATCTAATATTTGTCTCGATTAATAAATAATTTAATTAGTATCCTAAATCTAGACTTTGCTATAAAGACTTAATATATGTGAAACAATAGAGAATATTACAAAGGCTGTTGTGGCATTGATTAAAGGTGGCTCATGTTTGATTATTAATTACTTGTTCATTTTGTTAATGAGATGGGATTTATACGTGATAATTTTGTTCTTATTGATTTATACACTAATTGAAGTATCCAATAATTTAAAAATATAGTATCCATATTTAGGTAAAGGGAAAAGTCAAGGAAAGTGTATTGCCCACTAGGACCTCTGTAGGAAAAGGGCATGTGTTAGGCTATTTGGAAACAGCGGTGGAAGATGGTGCATCAACGCAAAGTTCCCTCTTGAGGAATCACAATGTGATTCATCCAACTAAGAATGCTCCTAACGAGCATCAAATAATGAATAACCAAGGTAAGGATTTCTTAATGGTGAATGAAAGTGATATTGTTTTGGCTGTATACTTATAAATAGCGCAAGCAAATGTACACAGGTGGACATGTAGAAGAAGCAGAGAATGATGGTGGAGGCACTGAGATGGAAAATGCAGGTACTAGTACGTTAGAAATTGTACTCTGCAGTTGACTAATAATGGAACCATACACTGCATTTACTAGTTAATTTTAAATGGAGTTTATTTTTTCATATTGTATAATGTAGAAATACCAACCAATGGTGGTACAAAAAGCGTGGAACAACAAGAGGTATTTCATTAGCAAAGAAAAAGCGCCAAGGGAAAATGGTCGTTACATCCCCCCCCCATATGATGCGCTTTGTAGGAAATTATTCCACAGAGTTTGTAACCGAGATTGGTGTGACAGTAAGGTGCCACGCACACTCCATATAAAGAATTGGACTGATGTAAGTGTGGAAGTGAGAACACAAATGATAGACTTCTTAAAGGTATTGTCATATTTCTTTTGATGCTTAATTTGGAAGGTATTATGATAAGTATTATCATACTTACAATTTATTGTAGGAGTCTTTTGAATTTAATGAAGATGTGGTCACCTTGAGTGCACTAGATGCACAAATGAGGAGAAGTTTCAGAACATGGAGGTACAGGTTGTATGAGAAGGTGAAGAAGGCTCATAAGGAAGAGGATATAGCTGCAATCAAACTCGAACATATATGAGAGGAAGAGTGGATGATCTTTGTCAATCATATCAACTCAGAAATTCCAGTTTTGAAATCTTTTTGTTATTTTTGCATTGTGTCAGGAATATTTGTTAGATTATATGTTTCTTTTATTTTTTGTTTCTCCCTTGATTTGAGGGATCCATTAGTTATTTTATTAAACACTGTCAATAATATTTATTAAAAAGTAATTGCCTTCCAAGTGATGTTGAGGTACTCTTTACTTTTTTTTCTTTTTTCATTTATTATTATTTATATGATATAAAAGCCTCTCGCATTTCCACCGTTGCATTAACCTACAGCAAGAAAATATCTTAAAGGGAAATTTTTCTTTTGCTTTTTCCCTAATTAGTATCCTGTTTAATGTTGATCTATATATGTATACGTACAAATATATATATATATATATATGTATATATATATGTATGTATATATATATATGTATGTAGGTACATATACACAGATAAAAGAGTAATAGCAAAGATGGGAAATTATAGAATGCAACTTTTTTTTTAGGAAAACAAATTAATATAATTAAGAAAATCTCATAAACCATTTAATTAGTTTTGTTGGGCTCATCATGTTGCGCTGGTGATAATCTCACGAGAGCATAGGAACATTGAGGAGTTAATTCTATGTATGATTTATAATTAAATAGTTTCTCCTCAACCTCTATTTCACGGGGGCTATAACCCAATTTATAAAAACAGTCACATGCATGTACTTGGGAGTTCATGCGTGTATATATATATATATATATATGTTGTTTGTGTACAAGCAAGAGTATAGTTCATATAGATAAAGGACGAGGCAAAAATAATACATTTAACAAACTTTGTTAATCCTCTAATTAAGAACACAACAAAAAATACATGTTTCACTAAATTAAAGAATATTCTTATGCATGTAAGAATATTAATACAAACACAGCTAGCTAGCAAGAGAAATCTCTTATGCATGCATGCATGCCAATCAACATTGATCATAGTACATATACAACATACACTTTTAGTTTGCTACATATTTATATATATGTGTGTGTGTGATCAAAAGGGAGTGTAAATTTGCATATGAGACAAGATATGTTCAAAATTGTCAAAGGGCTTGTCAATTGGATGTGAGTGCATTCCTTCATAAGTGGTCACAACAATGCCTTCATCTTTTGTTAGACATTGGACTTGTTTCTTTACATGGCACCTCGATCTGAGAATATTATTATTTATATTTCTTGTTGTATGTATGATATTTAAGATAATTCCAATCATATTAGTTTTGGTGTGTTTCTTAACATGACAGAAGCGAAGCATTATAAACAAGACCAACGGGGAAGCTAGCGAGAATTAATCATGCTGTTGGAGCGAAGTGGTCATTTCGAATGATTTATGAGCAGAAAAGCAGAGTGTGAAAATATAAGATTGCCTCTCGGTTTGCTACTTGCATATTTACACTTGGTATTGGTAGTCCATAGCATATTAAGTATATATGTATACATAGTAAATTTATATTTAAACATTATTTTCCATATGTATACTGAAGTAGCAGAAAATGGAACTGAAGTTGATAAAATTCAACTATTTTATGATACTCATTATAGTAAGAAAACAACGATTGGGTTGATGAAGGATCAAAACAAATATATGTAAGACAATTAGCGTTTTGTATTGTGTAGATGTATAAATCAATTGATGAATATAGCTAATTGGTAACAAGTGATATGTTCTAAAATTTTGTAGGAGCGACTTGTAGAGTTGCGACGGTCAACTTCACTACTTGTTGATGAAATATTCTCGAGGTCCTACTGCGAAATTTGCAACTTTCCGAGGGATAGGTGTAATTCCTAAACCCAACAAATTGCAAGCAAGCCTAGAATTTGCGAGTTGAGAAAGAAACTTGAGGAATACAAGAGGAGAGAAAAGGAAAACAACGCTACTTATTACGAATCGTTGAAGAAAAATCAACAGTTTGGAAGTTAGGCTTGCTGAAATGGAAAAGAAAGTAAAAATTTTACTAGAGTTACATGAGAGGCAATTTGACTCATTTGATAGGATGGTGGCTGATATGGAAGGTGACAATGACCGCAAAATGGAGATACTTCCAACCAAGGTAAAGTTATTATGCAAATTGTGATTATGGTGTATTATTTACTTTGTTCATTGAAGAAAAGTAGTACAACAACCAATTACTATGGTTACTCATAGTAACACTCTAAACATTAGTAGGTGAAAAATATATGATAATATGATGTGTTTAATGTATGCAGGTTGATTTGGAAAAAGCTGAATTGGAAGGCTGTTTGGTTAGGCGTGGAACCTACTCTTTGTAGGTATTGTGAATGATATGTTATTTTGGGAAGTTTATTTTGGAAGCGTACTCTTTAATTAGGTATTATGTAGTAGATTATAACCGCAAATGCTTAGTAAATATTTTGACAAAGCAGGGAGTAAATGATTTAGGATGGGGAAAATGGAAATATAGGATAATTTTGCATTGAATCGTATCCATCCAGCGATATGCTTCAATGAAAAATTATGCTTTTGGTACTAATTAGCATTTTTGTAAGTGTCATATGACCTGAACTTGTGTAATTTTTATGCAAGATGAAATGGAAACAATCACATTTCTTATTCACTAAGTTATGCATGTGCGTATAACTTCATACCTTTACATGCATCTTTGAATTTACAACATCAAAGCAATTAGTTTGAAAATAAGCATGACAATAGTGAATCAATTGTGATGAATTTTATGTAGCAAGTCGGAACCGTGACAAATTATGCACTTATAGAAATTGCCACAAAAGGTGTACAATGGAATAATGAGGGATAAATGAACGTGGCGAAATCATTGTCATTGTATTATTAACGTTTAAATGTATACATTATATTATTTGCATCAATATGAAGCTTGATCTGATGTATTTTGTGACAAAGTTAATTGTGACCTAATAACAATTGTACTACACTCACGGTGACAATATAAAGGCGTCGTGTCTTATTGAACTATTATTCAACATTATTTGTGTCCATCTAAAATTCGACGATATTATTGTGACAATTACTTTTGTAACTAAATGTTATTGTCATAAACATTACCAATGTCACATATACTTTCGATGTCGAGAAATATTGTCACTATTACATATTGTGGTAATTGTACAAACATCACAAATACATTGTGACAATACGTATGTCACATAAAATAAAAGTGAAAGCATAGTTTGTCGATAATTATATCGGTGACATAATATTTTTGACAAATTAATCCGTGTCAATGGTATAAGTTGTCATTGAAAACTATATTGTCACAGAAAGTTGAAGTTTGACTGGATTTTCCAATGCAATCAGTGACAAACATTGTCGTTTAGTGACAAAATTTATGCATTATTGTGATGAACAATTGTGTCACGAGAATGTCAAATATTCAGTGGCGGTAATAACATTGTCACAGTATAGTGGGTATCGTGGCGATTTCGTTTTATCACGAAAGTAGAATTAGCATCTGCCTTTTTGTGTCAAGACAGTGACGATCGATTTTTGTCATAGAAGTAAATATAGTGACAAAAATTAGGGTTCAGTGACAAATTTGCGTTGCCACAGTAGATAAGAATTGTTGTAGTGTGAATGAGCCAAATAAGATCCTTTTATAACCATTCAATATAATCACCAATAACCAAAGCATAATGAGCTAACTCCTATGCTATTTAATTAATTTATGTGAATTAAAAAATTAAACTAAATAATTTTTAGTATCATCAATTAAAAAACACCCAACAAACCAAAAAAAGCCAAATCCATACTAAACTAAACTTATTAGAAAGTCTCCAAAGAAAAAAAAAAAAAAATCCTCCAGTCCAGTTTTAAAAGATACACTGGCAGCAACATCTCCTATAATAATTTTTCCTCTCATAGTGACTTATTTGTACATACTTATTATTTAATCTCATGCATTTGTATTATTTAATAAAAATGTGAAACAATATAATAATCCAACACAGTTATTCATCATGCATTTTGACACAATCCTTTTGTTCAAAGACCAAATTTATGTTACTAAAACCAAGCAAAAATAAGTTCAACAAAGTATAAAATTCACATTAATTTGCAAACTTAAAAATCAGACCAAGAAATTGGATAATTTGGGTGCCATCTCAAAGCTAAAGGACCACAGTACAAAGGAACACAAGGGATTATCTATTATCAACTATACCAGCACATATGACAATTAGAATCAAATAAATTATCAGTTGGTCATAACATTTTAGCGGGTTAGATCAACTCAAAATATGAATTTTTATATAAATATTTAAAAAAAATTAAAAATTTTTGAAAAATTATTAAATGCAAACGTACATACTCTATATTAATATCTTGGCATTATTCATTTTTATTTTCTTCGTCCCAAAATTTTATTGCTCATGATTTATTAAATTTTCATACTCTTTATTCATATATATATATTTTTCACTTTGAACTTTCTTATTTTGAACTTCTTTATCAACTAAATTTTTAATTAAACTTTCTATTCTATTATTAATATTACTATTGAAAAATTTGTCCATAGCTTCTTCTTGAGATTGAATAATCTCTTCAATTTTTCTTTTCTCTTTTATTTTTCATGTCCAAACAAATACTTTAAAGTAGATAAACTATCAATCCACAATTGAAAATCAATACAATATCAAACTACTATTTATGGGTTATGAACTTAAAAATATATAAATATATAAATAGTTTAAAAATAAGAACAACTTTTGCTAGAGTTTTCTTATTATTAAACTTTTTCAAATAAGGAAAAAAAAAGTTTACTATTTTTTTTTACGTGAAATGAATTAAATTATTTAAGACCAATTAATATTCGCTCAATTCTCAGATATTGTGAATTTCATTACTAAGTGATATTTTCCATATCAATTACTAATGTTCCACAATGAATTCTAAATTAAATTAAGATTAAATAATAGAAAATATTAATTATGATAAATAATTCACAGAACTAAAATTAGAAAAGTATCATCTACCTCCCTTAAGTTTGGCCAAAATACAATAAGCCCCCATTGTTATGAAAATTCATCATTCACTTTCACCGTGCTGGGATTAATTATCACTTTGCATATTTGAACTAAATCATAGTTTAAAAAATTATTGATCTATAAAATATCTATTTTACCACTTATTTGACAAACTAAATTATTTATTACTTTGTGGTTACTATCTAAATAACCCATTTTTTTTATAAAAAAAATAGCTAATGGATAATAATTATTTTTATTATACAAATAATAGTAATATATATTTATTTTGACAAATAAGAGCTAAAATATATTTTTTACAGGTCAAAAAGTAACTGTTTAAATTACAGTTTGGTTTTCCCCTTTTTGGTAAATAACTACAGTTTGATGCAAGGGAATAAACAGTCGGCGAACAAAATTAGTCTAACGGGGCTAATTGTGTAAATTAATTAAATCTGTTACTGCAGTGGCAACTATAGGCCAATGTCATGTTGACACGTAACATGTAGCGCAGTTGCACACAACTCGTGCACTGTATATGTGCTTCTTATTGATGGTATGCAAAAACTTACATTTCGTTCTCACAATTTACCTGTCTTCCTCGCCTCTTTTCTGTTCCTTTCCCTCGCAAATTTCCATCATTTTTTTCTAGTTTCTCAGTCAGCAAGAATCTAGTAACATATATTTTATTTCTTTTTTATTTTTTTTTTGGTACAGAAGGCCCCATTACTCTGCTAATTGATTGCGTATGTTTTAACGTCTTAGAATATAATATATTGCATACATTACAAGACAATTTTCTACTCAAATTGTCTCAGCAACTAAACATGGTTCTTGTTGGAAGAGGATTTTTTGCCTTGGAGGTTTTATGAGGATTTTGGAGAAGAAAGAAAGAATGAAGGAAAAC
>CM017574.2:27507103-27613463 GCA_007844105.2 Rhamnella rubrinervis | reverse complement strand
AATGTAACGTAGCTCCTGTAAAAATGATATCTTCTAAGTTTCAAGCTTCCACTTTTATATTTATAAATTGGACTATATATATAGGAAAAATAAGTTGTGAAGGTCTCTAAAATTGAATTACTTAGCTGCTCTTCTTCATTTTCTATTTGAGATTGCATCAATATATGGATATAGATTGGGAGAAGCCACCTGATGTTGCCCCCACAGTATAGAATTTGGGGTCCTCTCGTTCAAGTTTCAATTCATTATGTTTGGGCATTTTGTATCTTTGTGTTTGGGGTTTTAGTCCATTATGTCCAATTCAATATGTTGGGCTTTTACCCCATTATGTTGCTACACCTTAGTACTTTCCAAAACTCTAGCCTTTCACTCATTTTGTTTCTTCGGGCTTCTTCGAGACCACTGTGAACTTTCAATGGTATGCTCTCAACTCAAGAACATTGAAGAAATTCAGATTTTTGACTTTCTTCTTCTTCTTCCTTTTATTTTTTAATTTTTTCCCAAATTTTCTTGGTAAATCGTTATAGATTAAAAAGAGAGTAAAAATCAAAGAAATCAATCAATAAGAAATTGTAGGATCCATCTTAAAATTTTAATATTTTAGGAAAATGATATTATAGTTTGTCTTTGAAGTTTAGCCAAAGGAAAATCTCACCCTACTTTAGCCCTAAGGTTAGCTAATGTATTTAAAAATTATTGTTAAAATAGAATAAAATGATACACAAAGTATACAAGCACAATTATGTAAATGTATAGTTTTTGAGTGACAACACCCTATAATTAACATCTTTGAAGTTGGACGGCTTTCATGCATTTCTATGTCCCTATTTATTGTCTTATTCTAAATTTCAGATCTAATATTTGTTCATTAATAAACAATTTAATTAGTATCCTAAATCTAGACTTTGCTATAAAGACTTAATATATGTGAAACAATAGAGAATATTACAAAAGGCCGTTGTGGCATTGATTAAAGGTGGCTCATGTTTGATTATTAATTACTGTTCATTTTGTTAATTGAGATGGGATTTTACGTGATAATTTTGTTCTTATTGATTTATACACTAATTGAAGTATCCAATTATTTAAAAATATAGTATCCATATTTACAAAAGGGAAAAGTACGGAAAGTGTATGCCCACTAGGACCTCCCCTAGGAAAAGTGGCATGTGTTAGGCTATTTGGGAACACGTAAAAGTGGAAGATGGTGCATCAACTGCCGAAGTTCCCTACAGGAATCTCAACAGATTATTCAATCAGAATGCTCCTAACGAGTCAAATAATAATGAATAACAAGGTAAGGATTTCTTAATGGTGAATGAAAGTGATATTGTTTTGGTTGTATACTTATAAATAGCACAAGCAAATGTACACAGTGGACATGTAGAAGAAGCGTGAGAATGATGGTGGAGTAATCGAGATGAAAAATGCAGTACTAGTAATGCTAGGAAATTGTACTGTAATGAGTAATAATGGAACCATACACGCATTTACTAGTTAATTTTAAATGGAGTTTATTTTTTCATATTGTATATTGTAGAAATACCAACCAATGGTGGTACAAAAAATGGAACAACAAGAGGTATTTCATTAGCAAAGAAAACCGCCATGGGGAAAATGGTCACATCCCCCCATATGATGCCACTTTGTAGGAAATTATTCCACGTAGTTTGTAAACCTAGATTGGTGTGACAGTAAGGTGCCATGCACTCACTCCATATAAAGAATTGACTGATGTAAGAGGGAAGTGAGAACACAAATGATAGACTTCTAAAGGTATTGTCATATTTATTTTGATGCTTAATTTGAAGGTATTATGATAAGTATTATCATACTTACAATTTATTGTAGGAGTCTTTTGAATTTAATGAAGATGTGGTCACCATGAGTGCACTAGATGCACAAATGAGGAGAAGTTTCTAACATGGAGGTATAGGTTGTATAGAAGGTGAAGAAGGCTCATAAGGAAGAGGATATACAATCAAACCCAAACATATAAATGTAGGAAGAGTGGATGATCTTTGTCAATCATATCAACTCAGAAATTCCAGGTTTTGAAATCTTTTTGTTGATTTTTGCATTGTGTTTGGGAATATTTGTTACATTATATGTTTCTTTTATTTTTTGTTTCTCCCTTGATTTGGGGATCCATTCGTTATTTTATTAAACCCGTCAATAATATTTATTAAACAAGTAATTGCCTCCAAGTCGATGTTGAGGTACTCTTTACTTTTTCTTTTTTTCATTTATTATTATTTATATGATATAAAAGCCTCTGCATTTCCACCATTGCATTAACCTACAGCAAGAAAATATCTTAAAGGGAAATTTTTCTTTTGCTTTTTTTCCCCATTAGTATACTTTTTAATGTTGATCTATATATGTATACGCATAAATATATATATATATATGTATATATATATGTATGTAGGTACGATACACAGATAAAAGAGTAATAGCAAAGATGGGAAATTATAGAATGCAACTTTTTTTAGGAAAACAAATTAATATAATTAAGAAAACCTCGTAAACCATTTAATTAGTTTTGTTGGGCTCATCATGTTTGCGCTGTGATAATCTCAATTAGAGCATAGGAACATTGAGGAGTTAATTCTATGTGTGATTTATAATTAAATAGTTTCTCCTCAACCTCTATTTCACTGGCTATAACCCAATTTATAAAAATAAATACATGTGTACTGGGAGTTCATGCGTATATATATATATATATATATATATATGTTGTTTGTGTACAAGCAAGAGTATAGTTCATATAGATAAAGGACGAGGCAAAAATAATACATTTAACAAACTTTGTTAATCCTCTAATTAAGAACACACAACAAAAATACATGTTTCACTAAATTAAAGAATATTCTTATGCATGTAAGTAATAATTTTAACACAAATGCTAGCTAGCAAGAGAAATCTTATGCATGCATGCATGCTACCAACATTGATCGTAGTACATATACAACATACACTTTTAGTTTGCTACATATTTATATATATGTGTGTGTGTGATCAAAAGGGAGTGTAAATTTGCATATGAGACAAGATATGTTCAAAATTGTCAAAGGGTTGTCAATTATGTGAGTGCATTCCTTCATGTGGTCACAACAATGCCTTCATCTTTTGTTAGACGTTGGACTTGCTTCTTTACATGGCACCTCCGATACAAAATATTATTATTTATATTTTGTTGTATGTATGATATTTAAGATAATTCCAATCATATTAGTTTTGGTGTGTTTCTTAACATGACAGAAACGTAAGCATTATAAACAAGACCAACAAGGGAAGCTAGCAGAATTAATCATGTTGTTGGAACAAAGTCGTCGCTCGAATGATTTATGAACAGAAAACAGAGGTGAAAATATAAGATTGCCTCCTCAGCTTTGCTTATCGTGATATTTACACTTGGTATTGGTAGTCCATAGCATATTAAGTATATATGTATACATAGTAAATTTATATTTAAACATTATTTTCCATATGTATATGAAGTAGCGAGTAAAATGGAACTAAGTTGATAAAATTCAACTATTTTATGATACTCATTATAGTAAGAGAAAACAACATGTGTTGATGAAGGATCAAAACAAATATATGTAAGACAATTAACGCTTTGTATAGTGTAGATGTATAAATCAATTGATGAATATAGCTAACGGTAACAAGTGATATGTTCTAAAATTTTGTAGGTGAGCGACTTAGAGTTGTAAATACCAACTTCACTCTATCATGATGAAATATTCTCCGAGGTCCTACCGCTAAATCTGCAACTCTCCGAGGGATAGGTGTAATTTAAACCCAACAAATTGCAAGCAAGCCTAGAATTTGCAGGATCGAGAAAGGAACTTGAGGAATACAAGAGGAGAGAGAAGGAAAACAACGCTACTTATCCTCAATCGCTGAAGAAAAATCAACAGTTGGAAGTTAGGCTTGCTGAAATGGAAAAGAAAGTAAAAATTTTACTAGAGTTACATGAGAGGCAATTTGACTCATTTGATAGGATGGTGGCTGATATGGAAGGTGACAATGACAGCAAATGGAGATACTTCCAACCAAGGTAAACTTATTATGCAAATCAGGATTATGGTGTATTATTACTTTATTCATTGAAGAAAAGTAGTAACCAATTACTATGGTTACTCATAGTAACACTCTAAACATTAGTAGGTGAAAATATATGATAATATGATGTGTTTAATGTATGCAGTTGATTTGGAAAAACTGAATTGGAAGGCTGTTTGTTAGACGTGGAACCTACTCTTTGTAGGTATTGTGAATGATATGTTATTTTGGAAAGTTTATTTTGGAAACGACTTTAATTAGGTATTATGTAGTAGATTATAACCGCAAATGCTTAGTAAATATTTTGACAAGGCACGGGAGTAAATGATTTTGGGAAAATGGGGATAATTTTGCATTGAATCGATCCATCCACCGATATGCTTCAATGAAAAATTATGCTTTGGTACTAATTAGCATTTTTGTAAGTGTCATATGACCTGAACTTGTGTAATTTTTATGCAATATGAAATGAAAACAATCACATTTCTTATTCACTAAGTGTACCGCGTGATTAACTCATACCTTTACATGCATGCTGAATTTACACCAAACTAATTAGTTTGAAAATAAGCATGACAATAGTGAATCGATTGTGATGAATTTTATGCAGCAAGTCGGAACCGTGACAAATTATGCACTTATAGAATTGCCAAGGTGTACAATGGAATAATGAGGGATAAATGAACTGTGACGAAATCATTGTCACCGTATTATTAACGCTTAAATGTATATGTATATTATTTGCATCAATATGAAGCTTGATATCGATGTATTTTGTGACAAAAGACTAGATCGACACCCCTAATAACAATTGTACTACACACTATGATGACAATATAAAAGGCTGTCTTATTCAACTATTATTCAGCATTATTTGTGTCCATCTAAAATTTGACACCGATATTGTTCTCAGGACAATCACTTTTGTAACTAAATGTTATTGTCATAAACATTACCAATGTCACATATACTTTCAGATGTAGAAATATTGTCACCGTTACATATGTGGTATCGAGAAATATTGTCAATCATATTGTGGTAATTATACTGACGGCCACAAATACATTGTGATAGTAATGCATGTCAATAATAAAAGTGACAAACGATAGTTTGTCGTGAATTATATAAGTGACATAATATTTTTGACACAGATTAATCCGTGTCAATGGTATAAGTTGTCATTGAAAACTATATTGTCACAGAAAGTTGAAGTTTGACTGACTTTCCAATGCAATCGCTGACAAACATTATCGATTTAGTGACAAAATTTACATTATTGTGAAAATATTGTGTCACAGAAAGTCAAATATTTAGTGACAGTAATAACGCTTGTCACAGTATTGTGGGTATCGTGACGATTTAGTTTTTATCACGAAAGTAGAATTAGCTCGCTGTCAAGATGTTGACGATCGATTTTTGTCATGTAAACATAGTGACAAAATTGGGTTCGTTGACAAATTTATGCTGCCACAAGAGATAAGAATTGTTGTAGTGCAATATAAATGAAATTCTAATAATCAAAATTGTTGTCCATCGGCTATTCATCAAGCATATATATAATACATGAAATTCTATATCTAAAATTAAAAATTCGACAAAAAAACCAAGGCCAGGAGAACTGAAACCCATTTTCTTGAATCTCATAGACGAAATTTTTTGAGATACATGTATATATATATATATATATGGAGACAAATATAATTATTAAATGGGGATGGGAATAAAAAGAAGACTAGCATTAATACTTCTTGGTACGCCATTGTTTTCTGTTATTCTGAGGAGTATTAATGCTATTCTTCTTGTTCCTAATCATTTCTCTCATTCTCATTCTCACTCTAACCGTATTGCTTTTTGTGTTATAAAACCCAACATTCTTTTTAAGTTTTACTGAGGAAGAAATAATGAAAAAGATAATAAAATGTCGGAGTGAGACTGAGGACATACAAAATATCCTTGTTTCTTAAAGCAATTTACCTTCTAAATTTGGGCATATATAATATGAAATTGCATTCTGTGTCCCTGCATGCTCGAGACAATATATTAAAACCCAACGTTTTCTTCGATGATGTGGACTAGACTATGAGAACCATTCTTGCTGTCGTTGTGAAGACTAGTATTAATGCTATTCTTCTTCCCCAGTCGACTCTCACAGTACCTTAATTTGGTTGATATTATATAAATGGAAGGGTTATTGGGTTAGGACTATATATATGGAATTATACATTATTCTATTCCTCAAAGAATTGAATCATGAATGGAACATTAATGTCCCCTCTTGTACAACTAGAATTACAAACAATATTAAACATGAATCCTAATAGAATTAGAATTACAAAACAATCTAAAACATAAATCCTGATAGAATTAGAATTGCAAAGCACCATAATGAATTAATTATTTAAAGAAAGAAAATATACAATCCAAGCCTTAATCACAATTATTTATTTGATATACTGTACAATTGAAGCTTTGGATATATTAATTATGTGTGCTTACTCTGAACATAATAGTTTATATATATATATAGGCACACATTTATATAATATACATTTTTTATATAAAATTACAAAATATTTCTTCAATTATGTTATACTTCTTTCAATTAGCGGTATGCAAGTAACCCATTCATTCTCGGTTGCTTACTTCAAAAGTAAGCCGTCTAATACAGTTAAATTTCCTAATCTAAAAATTGTATAAAATTATAAAACTACATCTATATATTACTTCTTTCAATTAGGGCTATTCTCCTATTTTTTCTCTTCTTCTTTTCGGTAAAGTCAACGATCTTTCAGAGATCACCAAACAAAATATGGCTAAGCACTACATGCAACAAAACTGGTCTCCAATTGAGTTTTGGCGAACCGGAAAAGATTCCAAATTGAAGAAGGAAGAGGCCATGCAAAATTACACTCACGTAGAGACAATCGATTCAAGCAATTGAGGTTTCCAATTGAGTTTGGCAATTTTCCTGAAAAATTTGTGAAGTCAAGGGCAACCTCCCTTAAAGAGTTTGATGGTTGAAATTCTGGAAGAAATCCAGTGAGGTGATAGTTACATGGTAAATTGATGACTTCCAACTTGGAAAGCTGAAAGATATTCTCTGGGAACTTTCCATTTAAGCTACATCCTCCAAGATTGAGAGTTGTCATGGAAGATAAATTTTCCAAGGATTCAGGTAAGAATGATGAAATGTCACTTGATGTAGATGAATGTGCCTTAAATCTGCATGTTTTGATAAGGTTTATAACTCTACTTTTTCGAGATGTAAAAGACTAGATGCATCATAATTAAGAAAAGAAGAGAGATCAAGGGAGGCCAAATGGGTAAGAAATGAGATTTATGGGATATGACCAGAAAACATGGAGAAAGAGAGGTTGAGATGGGTTAACCTGGAAAGCTGGCCAATTGAGGGATGATGCTGAAGCTAAAGTTGTTAAAGGAAAAGTTGATCCCTCGTAGTCCATGCAACTTCAAGAGGCTGCCGCTTGAATGCAAAGGCCTTGAAGCCAACTATTGGCCAAGTCCAAGCCTACAACTTTGCGCCCTGCTTTGTTGTCGAACTCCATCCCATGAACAACAATCCGCTTTTCTTCCAAAATTTCATCTTCGGTAAGATCCATAAACAACCGCATTATAGTAAGGATCAGCTAGAAGGGACATTTGAAATAATAAGAATTGAAGTTGGGTTTAATTAATGCAACCGTGTTTTATGTTGGAACGTTTGGCTCGCCGTGGAGGCATGATGTAATTAGGAAGAGGGTGGTAGAGACATTGGAATACTTGAAGCATGAAACATAGTCAAAACGGAAAAGAGACCAAGAATAGTAATAAATATGAAGTAAAATATGGAGTGTGGATTTTGGAACCGCTGTTCTTCTTAACTTGATAGAGTACATGCATGTAATGCGGACAGGGTGTGAGAACCTATTGAATGTACAAAGCGATGTAATGAGGAAGCGAATATAAGATATTTTATGCATGTAAGGAATCCAAGTTATATTCACCAAAGTTGTGATTGTGATTGTGGATTAAATAGTAGTGAAGAAAAGAGAAAGTTGTTGATCTTAAATTGTCGCCTAGAATGTGAATTATTGATTTCTAATTAGGGAAGGCTTCATATGTTTTGTCTTTATTTACGCTGACCCATTGACTTGCATCATTGTACAAGGGAGGGTGGTGGTGGCGCGCATCACTCTACAAAAATTGGGTTTTAGCCAACAAATCTTTGTTATAAATTTTATTTTCGTAGCATAATATTAATATTTTATAACCACTATATAATTCATACCTAATTAATATAATTAGTTACGAACATCCACGTAACTATATTCGTAACAAAACCACCAAATTCAACTTTTTCACTATATTTAGATACCAAAACCCTTACTACAAATTTTATTTTCATGCCTAAAGGTTATTGTATTTTGTCACAAATATAATTTTGTAACCGATAGCTGAGAAATTGATCAAATTAGTAACGATATTAGTTTTATAGCTAACATGCACACATGACATGGCACATAGTTACAAAACTGTTTTATCACTAATTGAAATAATTTATTTTAATTTTTAATTTTAAATGCTACAAAATAATTTTATTATCGATTGCTACAAAATAAAAAAATTTTTTGGAAACAAAACTACTACTGCTTAACTTTGTTTTCGACCCAACTCATACCTCAGTAGCCTCCCCGTTGTCCCTCTTTTCGAATCCATCTTAGCGAGAGCATTCTCTCCCCGCTTGGAAGCAAATCTAGTTTTTTTTTCTTTTCTTCCAATAAATCGCGATCTCTTTTCTTTTCTTATCTTTTCTTCTCACCTAACCGATGCCACCCACTACTATCTCTCTCTCAACTCCCCTCTCTCTTCCAATGCCCCATTCTCGATCCGCCACCCATCCATCAGACCGCTGCTTCATTCGTCATCCATACCAACCGCCTCATTCGGCCATTTCTTCTTCCTTTTACCGGTATGGCAATTTTCAAAGAAATTTCAGTTTTAAAACTTAATTTTAAGTTTTTTACAAATGCAATGCCTATAGCCATTTGTATTCTCGATTTATTTTTCTAATAATATTTCAGATTATTTATATATTTTTTATTTAGTGTTTGACAAGTGATATTGGCTCATCTACCGAGTTAGTTCAATATTTGTTTCAGACTAAGTAGACCGTAGAGTATGACTGTTAATGGGTTGCACTTGCTCAACCCATTTGTAATCGGGTCATCCACCCGGACTAACTACATGATGAAGAGGGCTTTGATGAAGGTTGGTGCTGTGGATTGCCAAACTATAAGTTAATTATACTTGATGTTGCTTGGACGCTGAGAAAATATATAGAAAAAGATGCATGTTTGAGTCTTTTGGCTTTTCTATAGATGTTGAGTTCCACAAAATCAAGGCATTTTATAAATCTCTTGTATTTCTTTTTGTTTGAAATGAAAACACTTTTGATCTTGATGTTGCATGCTGTGATTACTAACATGAAGAAATGATTAAAAGGGTAACACTTTCTCGCACAATTACGTAAATGCAAAAGATGGATAGGAATGATCACCTTCTCGCTAGAAATGACAAAGGTGTGTGTAGTTAATTAATGTTTTCATTACATCCAAAATATACTTTTATATTTTCTCTTATCACCATATCAACGGATGTATCCTACATTAGCATTATTAATTAGCTATTGTAGTACCTTTTCTTTATGTGTTTTATTGTCCTGTTTTTGATTTTTGTACCTTGGTCTGAATTATAAAACTTAGGATTATAAAGAAATTCCATGACTACTTCACAAAGTTTATGCCTTTGTTTAGAAATAAACTAAAACCCATAATCACTTGTCCTTAATTCATATTTCAATTGGATACGATATATATATGTATGATATAATTAAGAACAAAAATAGAAGAAGTACTTCTGATTCCCGCCTAACATTTTAGTTTGACAAATTCCATTTTGGTTTTAGCATTTGCATGCAAGCAGCTAAATTAAATTCTATGGGCTATGGAATGGATATATCGGAGTTTACAACTCTGATGAAGCATCTACGCATATGCTTCAAAGCTTCTATCCGCTTCCTTTAGGAAACAAGACAAAACCTTATGCTAACAGACAAAAAGTACATATACAAATAATTTGTTCTAAATATATGTAGTGAGTTTGTCTATTTTAAAGAACATTTTTTAATACTTGATTAAAATCAAGCGGAAGTATTACTTTTGTTATTCATGTGGTGTAATGAAAGTGAAAATAATATTACTTTTCATAAAGAGATGTAGCTCATCTGTTATTGGGTTTTTTAATCGCTTACTTGTCACCGCTTGTTGTTGGGGTTAAAAGAATGGAGCGCTCTTGCAAGATGTTATTATGTTTGTTATGGTGAAGTGAATGTGGCCTGACTTAATTACTAAATGTTATTGTGGTGTTATTCTTCCAAATTGTAGATATCAATGTTTAAAGAATCTTGGTAGTTCCAATTTATACTTGTCTATGTAATTGGATGGTAAGGGCTTGCATTGGTTTACTCAAACTAGATAATGCCCCAAACCAAATTTGTAAGTGTGACATTGGCAGAAGTTTAGTATAGTTTGTTACCTTAACCGCTTGTATTTGTCTACGTGAAGGAGATAGAAAACAAAAGCTCATGAGTAATACACACGAGGTTGCAATGGGAGTAGTGGCCGGAAAAGTTGAGAGAAAGGCTCTTCACACTGCAATGGAGCATATACATTATGAAGATGAGAACACTCATTATATTTGCATAGGACCAGTTAATAAGGTATCTAATTAATGAGTTCAAGTTCTATTCTCTAGATGTGCATGTTGAGTTTAAGTAATATTATTTATCTTCATTTTTGCTGTGAAGCATGTTGATGATTGGAAATTAGGTGATGGAGTACTTGTTATGTGTTTATGGTGCATCAATTGTGGTCTTATTAATTCTTTTAGATAGTTTTTAATTTAGTTTATCTTTTTAAAAAATGTATTAATAGGATAATATATCAAATGGTAGATTATATTATTTTAAGTTAAGTTTACAAGTGCAGGTGGAGGACGAGGGTGTATAAGATAAACTCCTACAAGATTAAGCCCTACAACACATGCAAGTAGAGGACAAGGGTCTACCCAATCAACTCCTACAAGATCAAGCCTGGGACACATATGCAAGCACCAAGGACATTGGCTGAAGGTTCATAAGGTGTTAGATTGTAAATATGATACTCGAAAGTGTAATTTCAAATATATAGTTAGATTATTTTAGGAATATTATTTAGTGCTTTATAATGTAAGCTTACCATTGTATATAACAATTTATATTTTCATTATTAATAAAATAATTTCATTTAAATTCAATATTTTATGATGTTTGGAAGATATGTAATGTAATACTAATAGTATGCTTTTGTAGGTATGAAAATTTATATAGAAAAAATAATAATTTATATGTTAATAATCAATAGTCTTAGCTACAAAATTATTGTCACTAGTGCATGATAAACAATTAATTCGTAGCTGAGAGCCAACAATATAATTCGTAGCTGAATTTTAGCCACAATAAAAATTTATAACTAAAAATTTTAGCTATGAAATTTACATTCGTTACTAAATTTTAGCTACGAAATATATTTGTGAGTGATTACATTTCATGACTAAACGAAAAACAGTTAATACGAATTAGCATTTAACATATTAAATTTGTCATGAAAAAGCATACTTTGCTACATATTACTGTGAACTGAACGTTATAATATTAACTACGCTCTCGTAACAAAATGTGATTGTTTAGTCATGAAAATTTTTTTTTATCACTCTTGACATTCTACTACGGTCCTTCAGTCACGAGCTAGTCACAAGCGTTTTTTGTAACTTATAATATTATAGTTACGAAAAAAGACATTTAGCTATATAATTGGCTCGTTGCTAAATCCCACTTTTTTTGCATGCATGCATGTGGAAGAGCATGATTGATAATTTTGATTAGGGAAATTATGAGGGTTTTGGTCTTATGTATGATCCACCTACATATTTTTCACCACGTACAAAATATTAACTTAAACTAATTTTGATTCGGGAAATTAGGAGGTTTATGTTCTTTTCGAAATGTTATTTGGGGAAAACTATGGAATTGTAATCAATTCAATATGAAACCATGCATATAAAATGAACAAGAAATTAACCAGCATTATTATTCTTGAATATCTATAAAATCTCTTAACTATTGGGTCCCAAAATCATCACACTGATAATATTGTCAGTGAAGCATGTTCCTGTTTGCTTTATTCACCCTTCCCCGACGTCTAGTTGCGTGTAGTTTAGGTTACAGACTTTGAGAGGACATATAAATTGGTCCTGTCAAGCACGCAGTCTACTGCTTGTTCGAATATTGATAGCACCTGTAAATTAAATTAATTCTTCCATTAATTTTCTGAGGTTTGTCTTTTGATATATTTGGGTATTTTGGATTAATATACTGTGAACTTAATTTGAATGAGCGTTAATGCATTATTGCGCTCATGAACTTTGCATTAGTGGACCTTTTTCACAGACATCTGGACGGTTTTGGTTTTTGCAACAGTTATATGACTATCATATTTAAGTACAGCCTTACTATTATTCCATTAAATTATTGTGACTCAGAGTTCTTCAGCAAATTAATAACCTTAATAATATACATGTAAATTAATGCATATTATTACTTCGGCTGTGAATACTATATAAATAAATATTTAGTTTATTTAATACAAGGAAAGGCCTACCAGACAAAGCTACGGTGAGAGTGAGATCGCGAGAGAGAGTGAGAAGGAGAAGAAGAATAGCATAATAAAATCAATGGCCTACCAGACAACGCTGTGTTCTTGCTGGCTACCTCCTCCGTCTGAACCACCAAGCAAGAAACCTCGGTTCTCGGCGCCGAACCCTGTTCTTTGTCTTCCTGAATGCCAATGATGAATAGCCGGAGGACGAAATGCATCAACTGGACCAAGAAACGTAGCAATGAGATCCGTAAACAGAACCCTCTTCTTTGTCTTCCTCAATGAGAACCGATGTTTCATGCTTGGTGGTTCAGACGGAGGAGGTGATGGTGTTGATGGTGTGGCAGCGACGTAGCCACAGCAAGGACACGGCGTTGTCTGGTAGGCCATTCTTGATTTTGTTATGGCGACTAGACCATCACATGTATGTTCGTGACTGACTTTCATCACCATAGCTCAATGAATTATCTGACTGACATATATATATATATGGGGAAGAATATAATTACACAAACTAAAGTATGTTGTGGGCAATATATATATATATATATATATATATATTAGAAAACTTAATTATATATAATTCTATTCCTAAAAGAATTCAATCTCGAATGGATTATTAATGTCTCCAGTACAACTAGAATTTCAAACAACAGTAAACATAAAAAAAAATATTATTCAATCTCGAATGAAAAGTCAAATTTAAATAATTATTCTTTACCATTAAATTTAAATAACCCAAATACAATAATAAAAATATTAATTACAAAAATAATAATTGACAATTCAAATCCGTCCTCAAAATCGTTCCAACTTAAAAAAAAACTCAGTTGGAACACTCTAATCCAGTTCAAGTCCAACAAATCACTCTACTCTAGAACTAGTCCTACAAAATCACAAATACTTCCAATCAAAATCTAGCCAACCAAATCATATCTTAGAAAATCATAAAAACCCACCAAAACTCATATCAGAAACTAAATAAATGTCACATGGTGAATTTCCATTGGACTATATATGTTTCTGCATTTAAAATAAAAAAAAATACATAAATTTTATATTTAAGTGACAGACAAAATTAACTAGCCCTTGACTGTTAAGTTTAACAAAATAAATTAAGGAATAATAAATTTTGGATAGTTTTGAAAGTCCATGGTAAGAAAACGTAATTAACACAAACATGAAGAGATATTTATGATATTTGCTCCTTTTTTTTTTTCCTGGAATCATAATACTTCAAAATCCTTACAGCAATAGTCCAAATTGTAAATACTGGTAATATTTTAGTTTTGGAATGGCGCATGCAAGAGTACTCCGTGAAAAGTTTAAAATTGAAATACTAAAAGTTAAAAATAATAATAATAATAATAATTAGGATCGATCTCTCTCGACATACAGTGTGGCAGTAAAAATTGTTATGGAAAATATATTGAAAGGGGAAGGTGTAAAAACATGAAAATTTATTTGTAAAAAAATTACTTTTACTTTTAATCAATTTTTTTCTTTTGTCTGTTGACACTGAAGGTGGATCACGATAGTGTTGTGTTGGTTTTGGTCTCCGTTACTGATATGTGTATGAAGTTACTTTGGTTATTCCTTTTGTGCATAAACTCTTAAGGCCAGATTTGATATGCAGGATCGAATAGAATTATTGGATAGTATTAATTTTTGAATCCTACAAAATTATAAATTTATTATTATGTGTTTGGTCTCCACCAATAAATTTTTAATATATATATTGTTATGATATATTTTTATTAAATTTATATATAACATGTTTACCTTTAAATAAATAATTTGTAAACATTTTTAGGTATAGTTTTGTTTTTCCTTTTGGTGAATTATATATACATTTACATAATAAATAAAAACTCTACGTAGGAAAAAAAAACCACAATAATCATTTGAACAGTAAGAAAATAAATCTTATAACCACAGATTCGAAGAACAAACAGAAGTACATGGGCAACAACAAAAATTTGAAAAAAGTAGAAAAATTACAATTTTCTACGTCAAAGCTAACAACCCAGTCATGATTCAATATCCTAATCATGTCAAATTAACAACCTAATTAATAAATAAGAAATTTAACATACCAATCTCCAAATTGTCAATCTAATGCCGGCTGTAGATGGAAATTTAATATGAGAATCAACAAATCAAATGCCGGCTGTAGCATGGCGCTGCCGGAGATGAGGAAGAAGGCAGCGGGTGTGGCGAGCGTCGGGTTCGGGCGTGAGCGGACTAAGCGCACGGTGATGGGTTCTGGGGTGGTGGACGGCGCCGGCGCTGGATTTAAGAGATGATGCTGAAGTCTAAGAGAAGGAAGACAACGCCGTGTCCTTGCTGTGGCTACGTCGCTGCAACACCATCACCTCCTCCGTCTGAACCACCAAGCAAGAAACCTCGGCTCTCAGAATCAATGTCTGCGTTGAACAAGACAAAGAAGAGGGTTTGGTTTGCGGATCCCATTGCAACGTATCTCGGTCCAATTGACGCATTTGATGCTCCGATTGCCGTTGACATTGAGATTGGAGATCGGTCGAACGGTGCCGGAGGATCAAATGCGACAATCGGATCGGGGAACGTTGCAATTGGATCCGTAAACCGAGTCCTCTTCTTTGTCTTCCTCGACTATGAGAACCGATGTTTCATGCTTGGTGGTTCAGACAAAGCAAGGACACGGCGTTGTCTGGTAGGCCATTCTTGATTTTGTTATGGCGACTAGACCATCAGTATCACATGTATGTTCGTGACTGATATATATAAATGGGGAAGAGTATTATTACACAAATTAAAGTATGTGGGCAATATATATATATATATATATATATATTAGAAAACTTAATTATATAAAATATTCTATTCCTAAAAGAATTCAATCACGAATGGATCATTAATGTCTCCTCTAGTACAACAAGAATTACAAGCAACAGTAAACACAAACCCTAATAGAATTAGAATTGCAAACAATATTAAACATAATCCTAACAGAATTAGAATTGAAACACTTTAATAAATTAATTATTTAAAGGAAGAAAAAATACAATCGAAGCCTTAATCACGATTATCTATTTGATATGTTGTACAATCGGAGCTTTGGATATACTAATTATGTGTTTTTACATAACGGTTTCTTGATTTTCTTCTTCCCACTCTCACTCTCACCGTAACCGTTACGTAAATTAATGCATATTGTTAATTTTGTATATCACATATATATATATATATATATATATATATATTATACTATTATATATTATATAATAATAGTATATAATAGTAGTGTTGTTAGTAATTAGCTCTAAAAATCGGATAACTTGCTCAGTTTCCAATTGATAAAGGGATTGAACCACTGAGATGGTTTCTATACAAATATAGCACCATGAGAGACCTAAGTTGTCCTACTTCTTTAGGGATGGATCTAGAAATTTTGTTCTCATAAAGAGATAAAAAGTTAAGCTGCTTAGGTTGCCAACGGACAAAGGGATTGAACTTGTAAGATTGTTACGGCTAACCCAAAACTTCTCAACAGATCCCAACATGCCTATTTCAAATGGAATATTTCCAGAGAGTTGATTCTGACTCTAGTTATGGTGGGTGAGTCTAGAAAGGCTACTGATTTGAGAAGGTATACTTCCGTAAAGTGAGTTGATAGACAAACCAGAGGAGACTAAGTTGGGAAACAAAGAGAAGTTGAAGTATTGGAGTGCCTTTCAGATTACTGCTAGTAAGAGTAATCACAGTGACACTCCCAAACTCAGTACAAACAATCCCAATCCACTGGCAGCGGCTACCATGACAATAATTAGTAGAAGGTGAAGTGGAATTGTAAGAAAGGAAGCAACTTCCAATAGGAAACAAGAGAATGAGTGGTTGGGAAAAAGTGGAGATTGTTGGAAATTGATATGCTTAGTAAGGGTGCCATGGCTACTAACTCGGATGGTTTGCACTTGATTCTATTGTACGTGGCTGGCTTCAATAGCCTACTTTTGCGTGTGGTTTTATTTTGAAAAAAAAATTAACCTTAAAGAATCTGAATTAATTATCTACTTGTTTAAATTATAATAGAAGCTCATTAAACAATTAATATATATATATATATATATGATTGAATTAATTTCTCCCTAAACTAAAATGACCCAGTGAAAAATAATTCTTGGAGCATTTAAAGCAATTTGCAAACCAAATAATGCGTCTAATTAAACAACTACTGAAGATTTATTTTTTTAGTTGCTTATATAGTACGTAAAAGCTGCTATATTAAATATTTATCTTACTTTGTAGTTTTTAATATATATATGGCTGCGAATTTACATAGAGCTATCATAAACTGTAAATTGTTTTTTCCTTTTTTGTTATGATCATGGTGTTGTAATCAATCCATACACTTGCTAACTTAGTTGAAGAATTTCAAAGGAAACTTTATTCAGGAACTTTTGGAGACAGGTACTAATAGTATTTTGCACTCATATTTTGCTTCACTGCACTATATTTGAATTGAAAGAATAGGAGAGAAGAGAAATCAAAAGAAAGATAATAATAGCCTTTATAATAATTGTTATTTGGATAATTATTAATGAAAATGAATAGTAAGTACAAATATAATTAACGTAGTTGATATTGTTTACAAAAATAATGTTTAAATAAAACATCCACATCAAAGTCAATAAGATTAATTTTGGAATAATAAAAACTTCACAAAAATACTTTTCCTTTCCCTTATTTTTCTCTCAATTTTGAATGGAAATGGGTGGAAATGAAATAACTTTTTTTTTTTTTTGATAAAGAGTGGAAATGAAATAACTTAATTACAAAACAGGCACACACCCTTTTCCTTTTCTTTCTTCCCCTTTCATTTCCATTTATTGCATCCAAACAAATAATTAAATCATTTTCTTTTATTTCTCTCTTATTTCATCAATTCAAACATAACAGTCAGTGCGAGTATAGGAGTGTACTATACATGAATAAATGCATGGTCATCCAACCTAGAATAGAATAGGTGTTTGCCTGTTTAAGTCCAACTCGCTCTAACATCCAAGAAGTTGACACGTAGAATAGTTCAACTTCAAGCAAACAGACAAGTAATGCTAACGAGATTCAAGCCCTTTAGATGGTTTTTCTCAAGGCTATGCACAGTGACATTTCTGGTTAATACTGATCTTTAACAAACTTAAGGTTTAAAGTATCCTCAAAATATTCAAAGTTAAATCAAACACAGAAATTACTTAACAAAAGAGCAAGTAAAAGCAAAAAAGGTCTTCGTTTGTTGAAAATCATGCACGGATAAAGCATCATCGGCCGAGTATGCTGTTAGAAGTTCCCTGCATTGTTAAAAAAAAAGCCGAAGTGAGAACAGAGTAACAACAAGGAAACCAAGTATGCATTGTTAAAAAAAAAGCCGAAGTGAGAACAGAGTAACAACAAGGAAACCAAGTATGCTGTTAGAAGTTCCCTGCATTGTTAAAAAAAAAGCCAAAGTGAGAACAGAGTAACAACAAGGAAACCATGTACGTGCAGTAAGAACATCTAGGAGCAGAGCACAAACCAAGTTGCTGAAATCACTCTACATAGCGCAGTCCAGGAAGTGAATTTGAAGCATGACCCATCTCATAAAATTCCAGAAGAGCAGAGCACAAACCAAGTTGCTGAAATCACTCTCCATAACGCAGTCCAGGAAGTGAGTTTGAAGCATGACCCATATAATAAAATTCCAGAAGAGCAGATAACATGTTGCTGAAATCACTACTCTCAATCAGGTAGTCCAGGAAGTCAGTTTGAAGCCTGAAACAAATTAAAGGAAAATACAGATCTGAAATCATCTTCACAAATTGAGTTGGTCAAAAATATAGATTTTAAATTTCAGATTTCAGATTATATTCTCCATATCTTGTTTTTCTCTTTCAGTTCTCAGGTTACAGATATAAAGCTGCAATATGTCTTAAAATCCACACTAGCTCAGCTGTACAAATACGGACTGGAAAGCATTTTTAGGTGTCAATTTTTATTATTATCCATTATTAGTTCATAGTTACTATTCATTACTCTGCTGTATGTGGTATTCTAGTGTGTGTGTTTCTACAGTGCGATTGTAGGTAGACAATGAAAATGTTGTCTAAGGTGGAAAAATGGCTCTGACGGTGAATGTTGTCTCAATTAAACTACAGCAACTTTTATAATTCAAACTCCACAACTGATAAATTATTACAAAAACATGCTTCTAAAAAAGGCATTAAAAAGGCTCTAAGGAGAAGGCGAGCCCAATTAGCAACTCATCAAACTCTACCAATATTTGTGATTAAATGTTGTTCATCCTAAAGAATTGCAGTTTACTAGTTTTCTTAATGAAAACATTTCAGCTCATCGGCCAGCCAATATGTCCTCAAAAAAACTATCTAGCCAGTCATAAATTTAGACCCAGGCTTAATAGAATGCTACATATTCGAGATCTAATATATGAAATTAGAAAGATTTGGCAAAAGAATGTAGTAGAAGCATACTAGAAAGATATAATCATGTACCAGTAATGGTGGTCTCATGCCTCTGATGATTATATAAACTATTGGACAACGAATTGGAAGCCGAAAAATCTAAAAACAAAAGAATCAGAATGCGAAAATCAAAATCAAAGCCTAACCTGTGAATTAACTTTGAAAATCAAAATCAAGAAAGTAATATAATCAGCCAGTTATTTCGAAAATCAAAATCAAGAAAATCGTAAAATCAAGGTAAAACCCAGAATCAACCAGTTATTTTGAAAATCAAAATAAACAAAATCATAACAATGCGCAAATCAAAAATCAAAGTCTATAATTTACCAAAAAAAAAAAATCAAAGTCGATGACTTGCTTTGAAAATCAAAATAATCGTAAAATTAAAGTAATACCCAGAATCAACCAGTTAT
This sequence comes from Rhamnella rubrinervis, assembly GCA_007844105.2. Classification (NCBI taxonomy): domain Eukaryota; kingdom Viridiplantae; phylum Streptophyta; class Magnoliopsida; order Rosales; family Rhamnaceae; genus Rhamnella; species Rhamnella rubrinervis. The sequence goes on along the minus strand of CM017574.2, from coordinate 27,593,726 downwards.
TATGAAGATCAAAATCAAGAAAATTGTAAAATCAAATAAAACACAGAATTAACCAGCAAATCAATAAAGAAACCCTAATATTGGGTATTTTAAGAATCAAGATATAAGAATTACCAGGAAATTTCTAATGGCTGCTAAATTTGAAGACATAATAAATTAAACTTCCTTTGTTGGAGACAGAATGATAAACTGATACGGAAGTCCTGTCGGAGATCGGTCGAACGGCGACCGGAGAATCAAATGCCTCAATTGGACCGAGATACGTCGCAATGGGATCCGCAAACCGAACCCTCTTCTTTGTCTTTTCAGCGTAGACATTGACTCCGCGAACCGAGGTTTCTTGCTTGGTGGTTCAGACGGAGGAGGTGATGGTGATGCAGCGACGTAGCCACAGCAAGGACACGGCGTTGTCTGGTAGGCCATTCTTGATTTCCCTCTTCTCCCTCTCACTCCCACCGTAGCTTTGCCTTCCCTTGTATTAAATAAACTAAATATTTATTTATGTACTCTTCACCACCCAAGTAATAATTTACTTATATATATTCTTTCTTTTTTTGATTAAGAATTTACTTATATATATATATATATATATATATATTTGTAAATCTTTACTTATATATATTCATCACTTATATATATTCATTATGTATAGCATGTATATTATTAATGTTATATAATATCAATTATTTAATAATTATTAAATAAATCAACATCCTTCCTCAACAACAATTTACTTTTCCACATAATTCTAACCGTATATCACATCTACAATATTAATTATTTAATTATTATTAGATAAACCAAGATCCTTCCTCGACAACATTTTTGTTTTTCATAATTTCAATGCATATACTTTTCAATTACAAGTGAAATTATAAAGAAAAGCTAAATATCAAAGTTTATCATAATTAATTTGAGAGAAAAAACCCAAGAAAATATTTTAAGTTGGCTCCAGCTGACGCATTTGATTCTAGACTTAGCTTCCCAAGAAGCACACGTTGTTGTACATATTCATTTTCTTCATGTGTATATTGTTTGGTTGCTGTCAATTTCATTCTTGAGGAAGCCAAATCTAGAAACTAATGCGTCAGCGAAGCACATTAATATTCTTGGCTTTAATTAATTAATAAATACGTGTATGGGTTATTCATGAAGCATGAATACATGAATATTTGTATCTAAAATTAGAAATTCAATCACTCAAAAATCAAGTATACAAGGCCATGAGAATGAACGTACCCATGATCGTGACTGATTCTCATCACCATAGCTCAATGAAATATTTGACTTATATATATATATATATATATATATGGGGAAGAATATAATTACACGAACTAAAGTATGTCGTGTCAGTATATATATATATATATATATATATATTATAAAACTTAATTTAATTCTATTCCTAAAAGACTTCAATCGAATGGATCATTAATGCCTCCTCTAGTACAGCTAGAATTACAAACAACAGTTTATTATCAAAAAAATATATATATAGAATTACAAACAACAGTAAACATAACTCCTAATAAAATTAGAATTGCAAACAATATTAAATATAAATCATAACAGAGTTAGAAATCGAAGCCTTAATCACGATTATCTATTTGATATATTGCACAATCGAAGCTTTGGATATATTAATTATGTGTTTTTACATAACGGTTTTTTGATTTTCTTCTTCCCACTCTCACTCTCATCGAAACCGTAACTTTGCCTACGTAAATTAATGCATATTATTAATTTTGTATATCACATACATATAATTATATTTTATATCACATATATATATATATTAATATTATATTATTATATATTATATATCACACCAACATATATTAATATTATATAATTTTAATTATTTAATAATTACTATAATTTTCCATAATTTCAAAGGCATATACTTTTCAATTACAAATAAAAATAACAACGCGAAACTAAATATCAAATTTTATCTTAATTAATTTGAGAGTTCAAAAGCCAAAAAAAGAAAAAAATTAATTAAGATCCGCAAGCACATCAATTTGTTGTATGTATTCATCTTCTTCAAGTATACACTATACATGATTTGGTTGCTGTCTGATTCTATATTCTTGAGGATGTCAAACTTAAAAAAATAATGTTTCCATGAAGCAAAACTAATATAGAAAATAGACTCACTAACAATCAATACCATTGTCCATCGGCTATTCATCAAGCATGTATAATACATGAAATTTTATATCTAAATTAAAAATTCAATCACGCAAAAACGAAGAAAACAAGTCCATGAGAACCGAACACATGTTTGTGAATCTGATAGACGAAGAAATTATTTGATATATATGTAGTATATGTATATATATATGGGGAAGAATATAATTATTAAACAAGGATGGGAATAAGAAGAAGAATAGCATAATACTTGGTACGCCACTGTTTGCTGTTATTCTGCCGAGTATTATTGCTATTCTTCTTCTTCTTCCCAATCTCACTGTTTGATGTTAATCTCATTCTCATTCTCATTCTCACCGTATCAATGCTTTGGTATTATAAAACCCAACATTCTTTTCAAGTTTTTAATGAGGAAGAAATAAAGAAAAAGATAACAAAATGTTGGAGTGAGACTGAGAACATACAAAATATCCTCCGTGTCCTTGCATGCTTGCGCCAATATTATAAAACCCAAAGTTCTTCTTCGATGATGCGGACGAGACTATGAGAACCATTCTTGCTGTCTGTGAGAAGTATTAATGCTATTCTTCTTCTTCTTGCCAGTCGATTCTCCAGTACCTTTATTTGGTTGGTATTATATATATGGAAGGGTTATTGGGTTAGGACTATAAATATGGAATTATACACAATTCTATTCCAAATAGAATTCAATCACGAATAGAACATTAATGTCTCCTCTAGTACAACTAGAATTACAAACAATATTAAACATAAATCCTAATAGAAATAGAATTACAAAACAATATTAAACATAAATCCCAATAGAATTAGAATTGCAAAACACTTTAATTAATTAATTATTTCAAGAAAGAAAATATACAATCGAAGCCTTAATCACAATTATTTATTTTATATATTCTATAATTGAAGCTTTGGATATATTAATTATGTGTGCTTACTCGCTCTCATTGAACACAATAGTTTATATATATATATATATAGACACACATATATATAATATACATTTTTTAATATAAAATTACAAAATCTTTCTTCAATTATGTAATACTTCTTTCAACTGGGGTTATACAAGTAACCCATTCATTCTCGGTTGCTTACTTCAAAAGTAACCGTCTAATACATTTAAATTTCCTAATCTAAGAATTGTATAAAATTATAAAACTATATCTATATATTACACCTTTCAATTAGGGCTATTCTTCTTCTTTTTTTTCTCACTACAAAAAAAATTTAAATTAGTCACAAAATGCTATTTACAAATATATATATATATATTTTTTCATTACTAAAACATATGATTTTGACACGAAAAAATATTATAACTAATAGAGATATATGTACTAGAATTAGTTATAAATAGGCCTTTTCTACTAAAACATCATACAAAAACACCATAATTCACTTTTGGCAGCAACTTTTCCACTAGAATGATGCTTACGTGGAATCAAAAATCTTTATCAGTTATAAGAACCAATTATAACTTTACACGTAAAAAATTTTTGTTCACATTATCTTTTCGCTAAAGTCAACAATCTTCCAGAGATCACCAAATAAAATATGGCTAAGCACTCCGTGCAACAAAACTGGTCTGATCTTCCAAGAGAACTCTTAGAGTTGATCTTCAGAAGGCTTGCTGTTATCGACACCCTTCGCGTTAAAGCTGTTTGCCCGGAACTGTGTGGCTTATGTTTCGCGGTAACCGCAAACAAGTCAAAAGTATTGTAACCAAAAGAACGAATTTTATCAATATAATTAGATTTATCTCTTTTAATAACAGTGGGAGTAACATTGTATTCTTCTCTTTTTATTCGTTTATTTTTTTGTTCTATATTTTTTTAATTAATCTATTGAAATCAATCTTTTTTTTAGGGGACATTCATTAAAATAGATACCATATTATATATATATATATATAATCGTTATTTTCGTACTTGAAGTCTACTTTTTATTTTTTCCCTTATTTTCTAATTAATTCCATTATATATACAGTTTATTCGTGAATGAATTTACATGCAAACATACTTGATTCATGATGATAGCATGTTAAAGAAGTAAAATAAACATTATCTATGTATAAACAAGGTGCTAAATGTTGACAAAGCATACTTTTTCTTACGCGACAGGAAAATTTTAATAACCTCAAAAATTAAAGGGATAATCTAAAAAATTTGCATGTTTAAGTTCAAATACGCCCATGAAGTTGAATTTGGACGTCTTCACAGGTTGAAATAGAACAAGTAACAAGATTCGCAAACAAAGAGAGCCCTCTAAATTAATTTCTCAAGCCTATGCACAGTTCAACCGTGGTAGATATTGGATACCCTGTGTTCGACCGCGGTAGACATTCGACACAAAGAGTTCGACTGCGGTCAACATTAGATACATTGACTTCGATTACGGTCGACAGGGTACTCTGAGTTCAATCGTGGTCGACAAGGGTACCTCGAGTTCAACCGCAGGTGACATTGGATATTCTGAGTTCCACCGTGATCAATAGGGTACCTTGAGTTCAACCGTGGTTGACACTGGGTACCATGAGTTCGACTACAATTAGGTACCCCAAGTTCAACCGCGGTCAACATTGGGTACTTCGAGTTTGATTGCAGTTGACATTGGATGACCCACGTTTGACAATGATCAACAGATTTCTATTTTTCCTTCATTTTACTACTTAATTTTTCAATTTAATTTATTCTAAAATTGTGTTGTTCTGCGCCGAACAGAACCAAAAAAGATTGTGCGTCTATCCTTTCTACTTTAAACGTATTTAGGGGTACGGTACTGTTCTGCAGTTGTGTTTTTCATTTTACAAATGTAAAAAATGTATAAAATATGCATAAAACGGTTGCTATTTTGTAGGGATAGTTTTTGAAAAAATTAAATACAATCTGAAAAGTCTATAAATTTTAAGATAAGTATGATATAAACTTGTAATAACATTAAAATTGTTTTTGAATAATGTTTATCGGCCATATTATTTAATTCTTGAAAATACAAAATACACTTTGGTACTTTAATTGTATTTGTAAATCATCACTGAACGGACCCTAAACCACCAGTTTTTCATCTTTATATATAAGACACAAAAAGGATAAACCACAGTTTTTCATCTTTATATATAATTCCAAAATATAATCTATGTTTCTTCCATCTACTTTCTTGTAAAACACAAAATAGTAAAATTGAAGGGTCTACTATGGTACAACTGAGCATAATCTTTCAAACAAATAATGTGTAAGGTGTATATCATTGAAACTTAGTACATTTATATATGCTACAATGTTTGTACATATTTCTCACTCTATATCGATCGGTCTTCGAATTAAACGAATTAGCTTCCACTTTGCTAGCTTGCATTGCCCTGTTCTTGCATTCTCTTTAAGATTCCTTGCAATTCTCCTTTTCTTCTCGAGCTTTTGCAAACTTAGTACATTTATATATGCTACAATGTTTGTATATATTTCTCACTCTATATCGATCGGTCTTCGAATTAAACGAATTAGCTTCCACTTTGCTTGCTTGCATTGCCCCTGTTCTTGCATTCTCTTTAAGATTCCTTGCAATTCTCTCCTTTCTTCTCTCGAGCTTTTGCAGCAAAGCTGCCCTTTCTATCTCAAGGTCAGCGGCCATCTTCTTTCTCTTGGCATCACGTTCTGATTGGCGGCGAAGCTGCTCCTGCTTAACCTTCAAAAGGTGGTCAAATAGTTTTCTGGCTTTCTCATCCTTGAGTATATCGTAGGACGATTTGAGCTTTTGGAAGTTGGAATGGGCATTCGGATCGTGCGGCCTCTTGTCCGGGTGTAACTCCAAGGCTTTTGCTTTATATGCCCTTGATATCTCTTTCTCTGTAATCTCTGCACCTTCCTCCCCAGACGGTAACCCAAGAATGCTATAGTGATCTACATCCATGTCCATAGCTTATGCTACCAACTAAAAGAAGTTGGACTTGCTCTGTGAATTTGTCAAACGGGTTGTGGACATTAAAAGTTCATCTAAAGGCACAGATAACAAACACCAAAGAAACTAGGAATAGATTACTTAAGCATAAAGCAATAACTTAGGCAATAGATCTCTATGTAATTGTGTTGATCTTTATATTATTTGGTTAAGATTGTGTTAGAAATATATACCTGTTAGTGTTAGATGGCTGGCTGGAGCGTCCCACAAACCTGACAATAACAAAACCGCCTTTAAAGGAAGATTTGAATACCCTAAGACCAATAGTGAACCACAGGAAGACCAAAGGCCATTATTATATAGAGATAAATCTTACTCACCTTGATAGTGTAACCGATGTGGAACTTTTCTACTAATACATAGTAGAAAATAATAAAGCTCAAAAGACTAAATTCCACTAGCTATAATTCAATGTGGTAGTAAATATGACTGCTTAACCAAACTATAACACTGCCTACTTATTGGGATTGAATAATGCATATGGGTACCATAAAGAAAACAATAAAATATTGTTGAAGAAAAGAAAAATTAAGTACTTAGAAATTTGAAAAACAGATTAAATTTATGTAATGAGCATCGGTAGAGACCTATGAATTAATATAGGCAGCTGATGATCAGTATTATTAACTTTGATTAATGATCTATATCATTGGGGGATCCTCTTCCTTATACATTTAAAACAGTTTCATAGGCTTTGGCAGAATAGTAGACATTAACTTTTTATACTATAGTCTACATCTAAATATATATACACACACATATTAGTGATATTGCAATTTTCAGTGCCAGCTGGATTTGTCTATCTAATTGATTCATATGTTCCATGCATTATTTTCTATTTTTTGAAATTCTGATCCATCTTTCATTATTTAAAACTAAGAAGAAATTTCTTCTTTGTTTGCCTCAAAGAAAACCGTATTGACTAAAGTAGGAGCATAAACAATAGTTTCACTATTTTCTTCTATTAAATGTTTAGTGTTAGAGGTGTATTATATTCGTACACCATGTTCACACTACTAAAAAAAGTGGTTTTAAGATATTCAAAGCCAATGTCCTCAAAATATTTATGGTATTTTTAGGAATGACTTATAAATTTTATGGCACATAAAAAGGATAATTAGATACATGTTTTAAATTGTTTTTGAGTCATTATGATTAATATTGTATTTATTGTTACAATATTTTTTTAAATGCCATTTTTCAATATCGTAAGTAAATTTTGTAAAATACAGCATTTTTAAATACCATGAATTTTTGGACATAATTATAATTAAATACTATATTTATTAAATACAATTTTGTAACTACAAATTTTTTTCCATATAACTATTCATATTTGCATAAATATACTACTAGAATTACATTAAATATCTTCTAAGCATCATAAAATCTTAAACTTAAATGAAATTATTTTATTATTAATAAAAATTTAAATTCTTATGTACAATGGTACACTTACAAAAGTATTAAATAATATTCCTAAATGCTTAGCCTGAATGAATTTAACATTGAAATTATACTGTTGAAATCCAACACTGCCAACTTTAACAAAGTTGTATTTTGGAAATCCTCTTTTGAGTATAGAAAAATATAATTCCTTGTCTCTAAATTGTCAAGCTACAAATTCAAAACCATCGATCAGGTACAATCCATCCAAAGTTCCGAAAGTCTCCTTGAGAAGTCTTTGTGCTTCTTCTCTCCTCCTAGACAATCAAACAAAGAAAAAAATTTAAGAAAAAGTCAGAAGGAACTACATACTCATGACTCATGAGTTCCAACTACAATCTATATACTATCAATAGGTTGTTTAGGATCTAGTAAAGAATAAAAGAGAGCATTATAGAAAAAATAAAAATAAATAAATTAAAGAAGAAGAAGAAAGAAACATAACTGATAAAATAAATACATACATTTTAGGTACTATTCATACACCATGAATTTTCTTGCTCTCCTGTATGGCCTTTAAAGATGAGCATGAAGAATGAACGTTGGCCAAACGAACCTCGTTCAGTCTCATGCCAATGCTCACCATATCACGGTAAATGAAAGTGTTTGATAAGAGAAATTTTGTTAAGCATATGCAACAAGAATGGAATTCCAGATCACTAGATCCCGTGATGTGTTTCATCTAACACATGTTGCATGCAACAAAGCTCACCAAACAAACTAATACATACTAAGTAAAACAGCTTGAACAATGATCTTAAATTTGCAACATTAGTCGTGTATATGTTTTCCATCAAGAATAACTTGCATAAGCACACATGCATAAATAAAAATTGGATGGTAAACTATCGAAGTGCTCTAATCAACATGTTTGGGAAACAAGTTTTTGTGTTAAGTTCCTTTCCAGATACCCAAAGAGTTTATAGTCATTTCTACTAAGTGAATTAATAAAATTGTTATTCTATGTCTATTAAACTTAAAAATTATATGTTGATTAACATATACATTCTAAAAGTGATTTAAGACCAATCAATATTAAAAAGAAAAAAAAGAAAAAATAATAGAACAGAAGAAAGACTTACATGCCAAATATTACAAAATTGATGGTATGCAAATAACGCCTAAAATATTGGCGGTGTGATACTTCAGAATAGTTCAGCTAAAGATAGCATTATATTGTCACATTTCTACATCTGGATTTTGTTGTAACTAAGCATAGAGCAGTTCTCATCTTAAAAATTATAACTTGTAAAGGCAAATAAAATTATCCTAAATAATCATTGTGTAAAATTTAGCAAAAAATAAATACTACTGGAAATCAAACATACTAAAAGGAACAAAAGTTATTAAACAATGCGCTTATATTAATTTACCCGGCACATAAATTGACTTGTGAGGTTTAAATTGGGTACCTTACATTGAAAATGATCCACTAATCTAGGTTGTTTTTGTGATATCAGTGGGGTGTACTTGGAATTGTATCAGCTCTTCGATGGGCTCTCCCGTTGATTTCTTGCCTTTTGTGAATTCTTTTTTATCACATACTTTTCCAGGCAAATATGAGCTTGTATCAATTTTACCATCCCCTCTCCCCTTAAGCTCGGTGGGACCATAGACCAAGTCAATATGGTGGCACTGAGTTTGTACTTGCTCATACTCTAATATGCTTTCTTCATAGCTGAGCAAGGGGTCAAGCCCTCTAAACTTTCTTCAACGACTTTTTGCATTTTTGCTGATGATAGCTGATGCTCCACTTTGTAAATTCTCCTTCCAATACATTCCTAGTTTAGTAATATTTGTCGTAATAGATTTGCCTCTTCCGAGGGGAGAGAGATCGTCTTTTGAATCATGTTGGCAGTTCTTCAAGTCTAGGGCTCTTGACAGGCTGGTCTTTCATATGGGTATCCTTGTTCTTGGGATTGGGCAGGTCTGCATTTGACCCCTCAACGTAACTGATTATGTTAATGCTTATAGCGAGACTCTTATCAGCTTTCAATTACAAGGCAATAGCATAACACCTCATTGACTCGTGTTACTTGCCTATAACCTCCCCTATGCCATGTGGTCTTAAATTTCATAGAGATGGTATGTGGACGTCACAACCTTCATAACATTCAAAGTGTCTCTGTGACGACTTGAGTGGGTGGGTACGAGAGGCACCGACAGTTACCTGGTGTCCAATTCCACATTGCCTGGGTAGTTAAAGAAGGTTTAAAAGGAAAGAGAGTTCCTTCCATAATAACTGAGTCTTTTCAGAACATTTGACTAAGGCGTTTGTAAGGGTATTAAAGTCTATACCCAGCCAAAAGTGTGCTGATGAGGACATTGGGCCCCTAAGGGGGTGGATTGTAAGGACTTGAGTGGGCGGGTACGGGAGGGGTTATTATAGGAAACTTATTTGATGAAATATCTCTTCTCTCCAACAATTTCTTTGGATTAGATTGATGATTTTGTATGATAATATGGATTGTGCGTGCTGAAAAATTTTGATCTAGAATGGGTTTCTATGGAATTGATGAAATACGTATGAATTTCAAGGAAAGTTTCGATTTTATACATTTGCACACTAAACCCTATTTCTCTTTATGGTCCATCCTTTTGTACGTAACAAGATTGAATTTTTGTTTAAGTTAGATCATTTAACCGAGGCCTTTTCAAAGTGTTTGGCTAAGGGGTTCATAAAAACTTCAAAGTTAAGCATGCTCCAGTGGGAGTAGTACCAAGATGGGTGACCTTCTGGGAAGCCAGATAAAATCTAATACTGTTTGACGTGCGGTGGCTAAATTGGGGACAATATTGGTTGGAAAGGGACCAGAGAGCAGTGGGGAACATTACAAGGTCTCGAGAATAGCATTATATGTATGGGGTATTGATAACCGTGAAGTTAGATGTAACTGTGGATTGGTTTGGGTTGTTGCCAACAGTTATAAGAAGCTCGATGCTACCCTCATGCTGCACTTTCTCTCTAGAAAACCCGTAAAGAGGGGTGTTAACCTCTTTTAATCTGCCTTGAGAGATCCCCATTTAGTCATAAGAGGATTTGAAGATAACATCAATTGAAGGGTGTTAACCTCTTGTAATTTGCCTTGAGAGATCCCCATTTGGTCGTAAGCGAATTTAAAGATAACATCAATTGAACTTCCATTATCTAGGACACGCTGAATGGTGTGATTGGCAACCTTTAAAGTAATCACTAATACATCATCATGCAGGTGTATGACATGGGTGGCTTCTGCCTCATTGAAGGTAATTGGCTAGGTGGTCTAACTCGAAGTGCTTTTGGGGGTTGAGGTGGCATGCATGACTTCAGCATACGGGTAACCTCTCCTAGCTCTTCTGGTATAGTTCTTCCTGGCTCTTTTAGATTCTCCCTCATGGCTGAGTACACCGAGGATAGTTTTTATTTCTCAGGGAATAAGCAGAGCTAGGGGAGCTGGTTGGGTAGGCTGGTTATTATGTCGCCGTTGATGTTGTTGAGCCTGCCTTGTTGGCCTAGCCATGTACTTTCTTAGCTACCCTCGTCGAATTAACCCCTCAATTTCTTCTTTTAGCTTGAAGCATTCCTCTGTATCATACCAATGCTCACAATCATACCCGCAATATTTCCACCAATTTCTCTTTCCAGTAGGCTCGTTGAGGGGTTGTGGTCTTCTTAAAAAGTTATGGTTATAAATCTGACATAGTATATCTCTTCTGATTGTATTTAAGGGTGTGTATCTCTCATAAGCGCTCTGAGTCACTGGCAATCATAACAACCTCCTTTGGTATTGGAAGCATGTTGCTTGTGAAGTGCAAATTTAGGTGCTCTATCTTGCTGAATGGTTGGCATTGTAAAGGTCAAACATTCAGCAATAACATGTTTCTGGACTTCTTTTATTAAAATAGACAACTTCTTGGGCTGATGTTTGGCCATGTCATACTTAAAAGCTCCAGGTTGCAGCCCCACTATCATCGCATGAACAGCTACCTGGTCAAAGAAATTCTCCACTTGCATAGCTTCATCATTGAATCACTTAGGATACTGGTCTAAAAGTTTATCTTCCCTCTATTTAACCGACATCAAGTGACCAAACGGCTTTTCCATTGGTTTTGTGCCCAGGAAATATTTTTTGAAGATATGAGTGAGCTGGGAGAATGCGGTGATTGAGTAAGGCTCTAATCTGTGATGCTATGCTTGTACAGAGCCTGATAGAGTCAATAGAAATGCACGACAACTGGAAAATTTGGTCACCTCCATAAAGTCCATCTAGGTTTTAAATGAATCAACATGGTCTCTTAGGTCTCCGTGTTCATTATAACTGGGTATATTAGGCATTTTGAATTCAGGTGGAAACGGTGCTGCCATAATCTCATGACTGAATGGGCAGGTGGTACACCTCCTGGTTTTCCTGCCTTTACCCTAGACTTCCTTTAGCAAGTCACTCAAAATCTCCTACCTCAATTCTTCTTTCATATGTCCAACGTTAGGCTTTCTTGCATGCGAAACTGAGGTAGCTTGTCTCCTTGCTTCTGGTTTTTCAGTTCTATAGGCCCTTAACACGTCTCTTAGGGTCCTCTTCCTCCTTTAGCAGGTTGAGATATGAGCTTGAGGCTTCCTGGTCCAGGCTTCTGTAGCAGCCTTCCTATTGCGATGATCGCGGAGGTCTTCTTGGGGTCTCATGCTGCCAGCTCTCCTTCTCTTCCAGGATCATCTCCTGTCTCTCTGTTTAGGCTCCTTACGATTAGAAGGTTCTTCGACTATAGCTTTCCCACGAGCTTGTCGCTTGGTAAAAGAACGGACGGACTTCAGGACTCACCCTGGCTTCACAGTGTGCCTGGTTATCGCTTCACAGGAAAACCTCTTTGCCACTCTATCATTAAACTTTCTATAGGGCTCGAGCAAGTTGTCTTCGCTTTATGATGCGTGAGGTAGTTTTCCCTCATGCGGATTGCCATCCTCCCTAGTCTTTTTTGCAGGCTATCTCATGGAATCCATTTGTCTAGTTTGCTCCTCAGCTGGTTCCATTTCTGTATTTTCTCCAGATGCAACAATTGATGATATCTACAAGGAATGCTGGGGGTTCGATGGCCAAGGCTCATAAATTGTCAGGGAAGGTCGCCTAGAGGTATTCAGCCTTCAAGAGGTGGACGATTGGTTGTCCTACCTTGCCCCTTCCCTAGGATTTCTAGTCCTACTCATGAGATTCTTCCATAAGGGATTCTGTTGGTTTTGTCATTGTTATATCTTAAAGCGTCTTACTTTTTATTATGTGTGGAGAATACAAATATTTGGACTTAAGGCTAAAAACACTTCCATTAAGCTTGCTGATGAGCTCCCCAATGTGGCTTTTAACCACGTGGGAGTTGGTGAAAGAGATGAAAAGACCTATCCACATTTAGAAGGTGAAGATACGACATGAACGGTGCCACTGTTTGGACGTGGATTTTGTAGTCTTAAAATCTCCCTCTCATAGTTATGTGATATGAAAGCTAAAAAAAAATTTGCTGGAAGGGTTATCGATACGTGTGCCTTTAGCGGAGCTCACTGGAAATGTTAGCCAGGTTGCCTGCTTCATGGTCCTTCTTATTCCAACCTTCAAAACAAAAGATGACGTTAGTAGTGCGGTGTTGTTGCGCACACACTCAATGCTTGATTAACATTTCATCGCTAGAAATAACAAAAATATATGAAATGAGCTTGAAGGAAGGTGATGTGTGAAGCGTAACTTTAGGTTAGAGGAGACGATTCATGTATTTGTGCTCACAATCCCTCGGGTTTGGAGAGAATGCCAGAAAGCCTTTTCCTTCCTCTAAAACTAAGTGGATAGTCCTATGGGATGGAGTTGAAAAATTGTCAAAAGTCCCCATCACCCTTTTTATCTTAACTTTATGTACTCCTTTGAGGACTTGTTGATGGGTGGCATGTGTTGAATGGGGCTTGAATTGGGTTTCTGCCATTATCAACTGGCTAGGCTCATTACAACAAGGTGTAGGCATATGGGAAAGCCACGTGGATATCCTAGACACTCTTTTCATGGTAGACGATGCCTTCAATTGTACGAGCTAAACGACTAGGTAGTAGCGAGTTTGTAGGAGGCTTTCCTCTCCTGGATGTCTTCAGCTCCAAGGTTCCTTGTTCAGCTTGTTTGAATCCTCTTTTATAGCAATATTCCACACATCTAGGCAACTAGGGTAGGCTGGTGCATTAAATGCCAAAATGGTGGTTGGAAGCATTAATGGCTTTGTTTGTATTGGAAACTTCCCCAACTTCCTCTTTTATATAGGCCAAGCGGGTGGGATGATACCATGAAGGAATTCTTCACTTGGATGGGCTCCCATGGGCTTTGGTTGATGATGGCCCGAATTCACTACCTATAACAACCGATATCATAAAATTCCAGTAGAGCAAATACCAAGTTGCTGAAATCACTACTCTCAATCAGGTAGTTCAGGAAGTTAGTTTGAAGCATGGCTCATATCATAGAATTCCAAAAGTGTAAAACAAATCAAAGGAAAATATATATATGAAATCAGCTTAACAAATTGAGTTGGTCAAAAAATATATTTTAAATTTCAGATTTCAGATTATATTCTCCATATGTTGTTTTTGCTCCTTCATACTACAAAAAATTTGACCTACTATGACAAAATTCGTTGTGTCAAAAATCAATTTGTCAGAAAAAGCATACATTCAGTTTGATATTGATCCTTACTACAAAGGATAAAATAGTGTCAAATTGATTTTTGCCATAACACTCTGTCATAGAAAGCATAATTTTTTTGGAAGGAAACTTTCCCGCCAAATTTTGATGGTAATGTGTGATAAAATTTTATAAATTATCACTAAAAAATTTAGAATGTTTGGTCAAAATTATGTTACAATGTTTGTGACAATTAATTTTCGATACTGTTTATATTTTAATTATATTATACTTACTCAAAAAATAAAGGAAAATATATTAATTTTTTTCTTATTTATTTGCCTTTAAATGACGTCATTTTATGATGAATAAATCAAAACACAAAGAAATCCACACCCAAATTTCACTAAGTGTCTTCGTCATCTGTCTCTTTAGTGTATTGCCTTTCAGAAAGTACTCTACTCCCTCTCTACCATCAGTCAATTATTCTCTTTGTCTTCGGCCACCTTTTCCAACTTGGCAACCTCTACGACCTTCTAAGTGACCTCTCTAGCAACCTCAACATCCGTTGAAGATCCTATATCAGAAGGGCCAATAACCAGTTCATTCCTTGCTTGCGGTGCATCCTGACTACCTGCCTCAACTTATGTTGACTCATCCATTTGAGCAGGGGCAAGCTGCTCACCTTTTTGGGCTTCCTCAGTAGCTAGTTGGTCCAGTTCGATCATGTTGCAGCATGGAAATTTTCGGGCAACGGCTCTCCTCATGATGCTGTAACCCATCATGACGTTGTCGTTCCCCTCTTTCTTTAGCTCAGCAGATAACTCTTGGATGGATTTTAATAGCTACTTCATCTCCTTCTCATTAATTTTTATGTGAGCTTTTACGCCTTGGTATTTCTCAACAACCTGCGAAAGGCCTCGCTCTGCAATATCTGCCCTGGTCCCAACGGTAAGCCTCTCATTTTTTTCTATGTTGGAAGACTACTCTAACGTCTTGTACTTTCCCTTAAGAACTTGAAGAAATTTTTTAAAAGGTGACTGTTCATCCTTCATGCTCTTCAGCTGTTGAGCAGTCATTATAGCTTGGTAGACCGCCTGCAGGGGACATAACTCAAAGAGAAATAGAAGAGGTAGTGGGTAAGTTGGTGAGAGAAAGATAGTCAAGGCCACTAACCTGGAGAGATGCATTTATGGCACCCAAGCTCGTCTTGTCAATGTTTTACCCGTCAACTTGAGCCCTTAACTGAGAATTAAGGGCTGAATTACTAGCAAACATTAAGGCACTCAGGCCTTCATGCGTTGGACGAGGAGGGGGAGCATGATTCTTCTTTGCCTGGAAGCGCTTTGCCAGTTCACGATCAGCCTAACTTATAGTCATCCTACTGGTAGGCGTCTGGCCAGCCCTAACTCCTGTTGAACTTGTTGACTTGGAGGGTGTTGTTGACTTGCTACTACTGTAAGTGATCCCCCATGATTTGGGAGCACTTCCTCTTGAATCTAGCCCAAAGGTAGGTCGCTTCTCAGCTGAGATGTTTTTGATAGCATCCACCATTAATGGTCCACTGCAAAAGACAGTAAGGTAGAGTCAGATATAGCAATAAGGCAGAGTGAAGTGGTAGGAAAAAGTGGTTAGGCAAGTTACTCGTAGGTCAAATAAGTCTCCTTCCGCCATTGGCAGATGTCCTTCGGATACCTGCCCAATTTCCAAAGACCAGCATTCACTAGCCTAGCCTTCATAGCCATCTAGGTGGTGGGCACATTAAGGAGTGAAAATCATCTAGGACGTGACATGCAGTTTGGGCGTATTAAGTGTACCTGTACTTTGCAGGCACTCCCTAGCCGTTTGATTGCAATTTTAAAATTGAGTGGCTTGAATTTTACAGGACCCAAGTGGCTATTATTGCTCACCAGCTATTCGATCTAGATTGCTTTAAGTTTTGAAATTCGAAAATTTTGGTGGAAGGTAACAGATAACCCTTATCATAACTACTTGTAACCCCTTCTTCTCCTCCTTATCTGTTGATTCCTGCATTTTGTCAATTCTTCCTTATTCATTTGCCTTCTTCGTCCTCTACTCCCTGTGTGTTTGTAATTCACTTTAATTTCCCATGATGTTCTCTGCCGCTAATCAAGTAAGCATATTAACCCTTTTTATTTTTATTTTTTAGCGTCTATATGCTATAATCTTTGAGTTTTTATTTTTGTTTTTTTGTTTTTTGGTTCTATGATAGAATGGGATTAGAAGTGGTTAGGTATGGTTTTCAAAGGACGAATAGTTGTAGTTTTGATTTTGGATATTAGAAGAGTCATAAGATAGGGAGGGCGTAAAGGTTTTTTAAATATACACCTTAGCGTAGTACACAAGTGGGCAAGTAGCCTTCCTATATGCACCTAGATCTTCTACCTATCTTCATTTTCCTCATAGTCTCCATTTTCTGTTTTAGAAATGGAAGAGTTTAGTGGTCTGGGTGCTCAGGATAGTTCCACGAGTGCCCCTACTAGGAGTCCTGGTAGTGGCTTTTCATCAAACAGCTCCTCGCCACTTATCACTATTGCAGGGACCAGCAGGTTGAATCTCCCTTGGTCCTCACGCCCTTGGCTCAACGTTTCCCCACTCCTAGGTCGGAGACTGAGCTGGACGACCTATCATGGCTTACTAAAGGAGCCTCGGTGCGAGAGGAACAATTCGTGCTTTCTGACTCCGAGTTGAAGGTAGAGGGTGCTAGAATGGTGGCAAGTAGCAATATTCTTGCTGGAGCAGAGGGTGACAATGTGGTGATGGTTGACGCTTTTGCTCCAATCTCCCCTAAGCCTGTAAACTATGAATTGAAGGACCTTCTTTCTAATATTTATGAGGAGTCTGTCGAGCAGCTTAGGCATTTCTATGAGATTCCACAAAATGTAACCTTCAGGAGGCCCAAGAAGAGGGGAGAGACCCCTGGATGGGAAAGAGGGGGAAATCACAGTGCATTTAGCCTCTCTGGAGGCAAGCCTGCAAGAGGCTTCCCGCGTAAGTGGTTGCTTATAAGCGGTGATTGAGAAGGGATCTCTATATCAGGCTCTATTTATAGGGTGTCGAGGAGCTTAGTTAAGGTTGAATGGCTTATACTCCCTACTGTTGGGGAACAAATGGCTCGGAGGGTGGCCTCCTTAAAGGAAACACTGTAAGGCCCACCACCAAGCTGGCTATGAAGGCCAACCTAATGAACACTGGTCTTTGGAAATTAGGGCAGGTGTCCGACCTGTAGTGGAGGGAGACTCGCTTGACTCAACGAGTGACTTGCCTAGATAAAGTTTTCTACAATTTCTCTCTACCTTGTTGCTATATCTAACCCTGTTTTGTTGTCTTTTGTAGTGGACCTAACATTGGTGAATGATATCAAAAACAACTAGGCGAGGAAGCAACCTGCCTCTAGGCCAGCTTCAGGAGGGAATGCTCCCAAATCATCTTTCCTTTAGGGGCTATAAATGCATCTTTCTAGCTTAGTAACCATAATCATCTTTCCTTTACCAATTTATCTATCGTCTTCTCTTTCTATATTAGAGTCTTGTTCCTTGCAGGCAGCATACCAACCTATGGGGACTACTCAAAAGGTAAAGAGTACGAAGGATGAACAATCATCCTCTAAGAAGTCTTATCAGATTCTTGAAGGAAAATACAAGACTCTGGAGCAGTCCCTATACACTGAGAAGAATGAAAAGCTTGCTGCAGTAACTAGAGTAGAGGTTGTCGAGTTGGGTCTTTCTCACGTTGATAAGAAATATTAAGGAGTGAAGGCTGCCATAAAATCTAAAGAGATAGAGATGAAGCAACTATAAGAAACCATCCAAGAGTTATCTGTTGAGCTTGATAAGCTGAAGAAATAAGGGAACAATAATGTCATGTTGGGTTATAGCATCAAGAGGAGGGTTGTTGCTCAGAAGTTCCTAGGCTGTAATATGATCGAATTGGATCAACTAGCTGTTGAGGAAGCCCAAAAAGGCGAGCAGCCTGCCCCTACTCAGGTAGTCAGGATGCTTCGTAAGTAGGTAATGAACTGGTCATCAATCCTTCTAAGATGGGACCTTCAACAGAAGTTCAAGGAGCAGGTGAGGTCATTAAGAAGGTTGTGGAAGTAAGAAGGTGGCTGACGACATAGAGAAGAACTGACTCAGTTATTCTTCCTTCCTCTTTCTTTTCCTTTTTATCAATTAGCATGTAATAATTTCTAGACAGCTTTTCTTTACTCCATTTTATTTTCAAACAATAATGGTTGTTTAAACATTGAATCGTTTAATATACATCCCTTTAGTTTTTCGTCATGTATGCTTTATTTGCGATTGAATGACCATGTAAGCGACACCCTTTCCTTCCCCCCATCTCTTTGGGCCTCAACGGGACAAAAGAGAGCAAGTAAGCTTGATTTGCGCTTCTTGGTTAGCTCCAGCTTTCAGGTTTGATGAAGGGGAACGAGTAAGGACTTTTTCTACCCATTTTACCATTGGTCAAAGTTTGACTAAGTTTGATTACTATTTATTATTATTTTAAATAAATATCTTATTTTTACTCTATTATATTAATTATTTAATTTGCCAATTGAGATATTTTCACCCTTGATAGCCGACCATCTCCCTTGTCTTCTTCATTAGTTTTGTTTGTCATTTTCATTCTAGAGAGAGAAAACTAAAAAGAGGAGAGAGAAAGTTAGGATTTTATGTGAAATTCAAGGAATTTTTCGACGAAATTTTAGAGTTTTATACCTGCCATCAAGGGGAGTTCATTGGCATAGTTTTGGTGATTTTCAAAGCTTGGAAGTGGTGTAATCTTGCTTGGAAGAGAGGTAGACAACTATTTCTCTTGAATTTTTCATGTAAATGTGTTGTTTTATGTGATTAAATGATGAAATCATGTGTTGTAGAAATATTGTGATTCTTGTACATGTTTAATTTGATATGTATTGAGTGTGTGACAAAGCCCCCAATTGGTTAGGGTTTAGGGTTTATGAAATTAATGAGTTTACATGTGAAAATCATGGTTTATTGCTTGATTTGTTGAAATTGATTGATGGAAATGGTATTAGGCTTTGTTAATTTGACGATTTGGAGGAAAATTGATGGATTATGATGTGTAGAGAGGGACAACAATGTGTAGGAAGATTGTGTCCAATTTTTGTTGTGAGGGGCATTTTAGTCTTTTCATATACCAAGGGTATTTTGGGTATTTTTAAAAATTGCAAGGGTATTTTGGTCATTTTTTATGTAAGGGACACAAATAAGATTTTTGAAAATGGTCAAGGGTATTTTGGTCTTTTGCATGTAAGGGACATAAATAGAATTTTTAAAAATATCAAGGGCATTTTGGTCATTTGACTTGTTGGGGACAAAATCATAATTTTTGAAATTGTTGAGGGTATTTTTGTCATTTTTCATGTGGGAATAAAGTTGAAAATATTAGAATTTGGAGGGATATTATGGTCTTTTTGAATTTTCAAGTATTTTATTATATCTATATATTTATTATTAAATATATATGTGTATATATATATGTATTTAGTTATTTTCAAACAAATATTTATTAGTATATTTAATTATACCATTATACATGTATTTATACCTCTAACTATATTTTAAAAAATACAAGCATATTATGTATGTATTTATTGTATACTTATAAATGTTCTTTATACGTATGTATGTGTATATTTATATGTATATGTGGGTACTTTTGAATTTATATATATATAAGTAAGCATTAAGGTGTGTATATATATATGTATATGTGTGTATAAATTGATGATTGTGTATGTATATATCTGTATGAAATATATATGTGCATAGATGAGTATGAATATATATATATTTGTGTGTGTGTATATATATATATATATATATATATATATATATATATATATATGTGTATGTGAATATTTATTTATATGTGTATATAAATGTATATATGTATAAGAGTAATTGTATATGTATTTATATTTGTGTATATAAATATGTATATGGATGGATATATGTACTTGAATGGTTGTATTTATATATCCGTTGTAGAATTATTATTTGATTGTTATTTAACCGAGAGTATAGTGGTAATTAGTCATTTACCCATTGAGGGGTATTTTGATAATTTTTCATGTACTCGAGGGTTATCTTGGTAATTATCGAAGTGGCCAGTGGCATTTCGGTAGTTATATCAGTGTGATTGGTGAATATAAACCATTGGTTTAAGCAGGGGCATTTCGGTAATTAATACTATTAGTTGGGATGGTTTAGTAATTGTGCGTAATATTACGTTGCTTGGTTGTACTTATGCATTGTGGCAATGAGCATTCATTTACATAGAGCAATTCATGAAGTTTATTATTTTATGAGAAATGATGGATTTTTCTTGAGGGTTTGTGTTTTCAAAGTGGTTGCACAAATAAAGGTGTACGGTTTAAAACACTGTTTTAATAGCTCTTTAAGTTACTGATCACACATGAAGGTGGGTTGCTCTAAAACGGTGATTCAACCCTACAGCATGGATAGCTGTGGTGTTTCGTGTGGCCGCACGAAACGTAGAGAGAGATAGTCAGCTATTCAGTTTATAAAAGACAGAGGAAAAAATGATGGTTTTATGTGTATGGTTGAACACTGCATGGCATGGCATGGCATTGCCATATGCATATGGTTGCCTATTGAGTGTTTTTCACTTACAGTTGTTTGTCTTGTGTGACAGGTAAATTAAAGCTCAATAGTAGGGCTTGGTGGCAGAGTGGATCAGAGGAAGCATGTCATAGTACATTGTTCTTCCACATTTTTTTTTATTATATTTTGGATAAGGGTACTCTATATTTCGTTAAAATACTTTCTGTTACGGTATAGATGTGAGTATTTCTACAATACTTTATTTATTTTATGGATAACTGGTATGGTTTGGTAAAATGGTCTCAAAGAGTAAAGAAAGGTTTTTAACACTGGTTTTGGCATCGCTGGAAATTGTTTTAATTATAACGTGGTATTGTATATTTATTCAAAGAGTGAAAGAAAATTTTTTTTACATAATAACTACACTTTGCTCGAAAACCTAGGCTTGGGTAACGGAATATTACATATTGCATGGTCTTTCCCAGGTGGGAGCCAGGGTGCCCTTACCTTACTCATTTGTGTTTAGCTTCACTCTTTTAAGAACTAAATCACTTGGCCAGAACACCCATGATTTTACCCTGGTGTTGTAAAACTTCACCACATGCTATTGGTAAGCTGCATTGAGGAGTTGGGCATGGTCCCTTCTCTCTTCAATCATGTCAAGCTCCATGCGTAAGTTTGCCTCATTCTCTTCAAGCTGAAATTATCTTACCCTATGTGTAAGCAAGGTAGATTCCACAGGGATGACGACATCACTTCCAAAAGATAGGGAGAATGGCGTTTTGCCAGTTGAACTCCTAGTTGTTGTACGATAAGCCCATAAGACACGCGGTAGCTTGTCCACCCATACACCTTTGAGGCAATCTAGCTTTTTCTTTAAATTGAGGTTGATTATTTTGTTCACTACCTCCACCTGACCGTTGGCCTGAGGGTGATGGGGGGAGGAAAAATAACATTTAATCCTAAGTTTCAAACACATCTATTGATAATTTGCATTGTCGAATTGCCTCCCGTTATTCATTACTATGGTGTAAGGGGCTCCAAACCTATAGATGATAGGTTTGAAAATAAAGTTGGTAGTCTTGGCTTCCGTGATACTGGCCAGCAGTTCAACGTCTTCCCATTTTGTGAAGTAGTCGATAGCCACAACGACATATCTCATCTATGACCTACCTGGGGGGAATTGTCCAATAATATCTACCCCCTATTGGATGAAAGGCCAAGAGGTCTGCATAGAAATGAGGTTTTGAGCCGGCTAGTGAAGCTGATTGGTGAATCGCTAGCATTTGTAGTACCTTCTTGTATACTCGCGTGTATCTCTCGTTAGGTTGGGCCAGTAGTAACCCTGCCTTATAACTTTGTGAGACAACAACCTGCATGCCGTGTGATTCCCACAAACTCCTTCATATATCTCTTATAGGACTTGTTTTGACTCCTCTTCATCTAGACAGTGTAAGTAGGGCAACGAATAACCTCGCTTGTAAAAGATGTCGTCAATCATAACATAATTTTCCGCTTGGTACCTCAACTTTCTTGCCTTAGTTTTGTCCTCAAGCAAGTGGTTGTCAGACAAGTAACTGACAATAGGTCCTTTCCAGATTACCCTTTCCTTTGAAATAATGGGGAGAACTTCAGGCTAATGGAGGTCGATGCTTGGGTCTTTTAGGTATTCCATCGGTATAGAGCATTCCAACTTTGTGTTAGGGTAAGCAGCCAGCTTAGCCAAGGAGTTTCCATCAGCATTCTCAGATCAGGGAACCTAGGAAATTATGCAGTCATCGAAACCTTCTAGGAGGGTCCGGACAACCTGTAGGTAGGACATCATCCTCTCCCCTCTTGTCAGGTATTCCTAGGTGACCTGATTTAGCACTAGCTAAGAATCGTTGAAGATTTTCAACCTCTTAATTCCTAACCTCGCGAGCTTCATTCCTACAATTAACGCCTCATATTCCGCTTCATTTTTTGAGGCCTTGAATCTCATTCTTAGGGCATATTTGATCTTGATAGAGTCTGAGGCTGGTGAAGTGAGGACTAACCCAGCCTACGTCCTTGACTATTTGACGCTCCATCCACATACAAGCTCCTTAGTAGAAGAATCGAAAATGTTGACTTTGGTTTGATAATTCTTCGCTTGGCTGGCTGCCTACTAGAGAGGTGAACTCAGCTATAAAATCTTCTACAGCTTGCGCCTTGATTGTAGGTTGAGGTTGATATCTTATGTCATAGAATCCAAATTCTAAAGCCTAGCGCATCAGTCTGCCTGAGACCTTAGGCCTAGGTAATTGATGGGTACTACAATGACATGCGCCTCAAAATACGGCTTAAACTTTCTGGAGGAGACAATTAATGCCAACGCCAATTTCTCCATGTCAAGGTACCTAGTCTCAGGTAGGACCATGGAGTGACTTGCATAGTATACTGGTAACTGACTCCCTGCCTTCTCCCTGAGTAAGATTGAGCTAACAACGAAGCTGGAGACAGCTAGGTAAAGGTAAAGCTA
Organism: Rhamnella rubrinervis; assembly: GCA_007844105.2. Taxonomy (NCBI): domain Eukaryota; kingdom Viridiplantae; phylum Streptophyta; class Magnoliopsida; order Rosales; family Rhamnaceae; genus Rhamnella; species Rhamnella rubrinervis. Next base: position 27,570,411 of record CM017574.2, on the reverse strand, counting down.
CTCTCTGCAGATTGGTTTTGATAACAATGGCGGAGTAATCAAATATTCTTTCAAGTTTGCAAAAGCCTCCTCGCATTCCTTTGTCCATTCCAACTTCTTGTTTCTTTTTAGGATCTTGAAGAATGGGAGGTGTCGATCTATAGCCCTTGATATGAAGCGGCCCACGGCTGCTAGCCTACCTGTTAGTCTTTGGACTTCCTTTACATTCCGTGGAGGGGCCATCTCTAATATGGCTCAAATCTTATCAGGATTCGTCTCAATTCCCCGTTGGCTGACCGTATAACTAAGAAATTTACTAGACGTTACACTAAAAGCATATTTGTTTGGGTTAAGCTTAATTTGGTATTTACACAAGACATCGAACATCTTAGCCAAGTGTACAAGGTGGTCCTCAGACTCCAAGCTCTTCACTAACATGTCATCTACGTAAACCTCCATCGTGTTGCCTATTAGTGCTGCAACCATTTTGGTTACCAGCCTTTGAAAGGTTGCTCCCACATTCTTGAGCCTGAATGGCATCACCTTATAACAATACAACCCTTGGTCAGTAATGAAGGCAGTTTTCTCTTGATGTGGCTCAAACATGCCAATCTGATTATAACCGGAATAGGCATCCATGTAGCTCAACAATTGGTGCTCGGCTGTAGCATCCACTAACTAATCTATGCGAGGTAGGGGGAAACTATCCTTGGGATATGCTTTATTTAAGTTAGTAAAATCCACACATATCCTCCATTGGCTTTTAGCTTTCTTCACAAGTACCACGTTCGCCAGCAAGGTTGGATAGTCTACGTTTCTTATGGAGCTTGCCTGGAGCAGCTTGTCAACCTCCTGCTTGATAGTCTAGTATTTTTCTGGCGTGAAAACTTACCTCTTCTATTGCACTAAGTTGTGACTAGGATCCACATTTAGCTTATGAACTATGAATTTTAGGTCTTTACCCGACATCTCTTCATGAGACCATGTGAAAACGTCCACATTGTCCTTTAAGTATTTTTGAAAAAATAAAATAAAACTAAGTAAACAAGGCCGTAAGAACCGAACCCATGCTCATGAATCTGATAGACAAAGAAATTATTTGAGATATATATATATATATATATATATATATATATATGGTGAAGAATATAATTATTAAACGACAATGGGAATAAGAAGAAGAATAGCATAATATTTCATGGTACGCCACTGTTTGCTGTTATTATGACGAGAATTATTGCTATTTTTCCTCCCAATGTCATTGTTTGTTGTTAATCTCATTCTCATTCTCACCGTATCTATGCTTTGGTATTATAAAACCCGACATTCTTTTTCAAGTTTTTAATGAGGAAGAAATAAAGAAAAAAGAAACAAGATGTTGGAGTGAGACTGAGGACATACAAAATATCCTTATTTCTTAAAGCAATTTACCTTCTAAATTGCACTCCGTGTCCCTGCATGCTTGCGACAATATTATAAAACCCAACGTTCTTCTTCGATGATACGGACGAGACTATGAGAACCATTCTTGTTGTCTTTCAGGAGTATTAATGCTATTCTTCTTCTTCCCAGTTGACTCTCACAATACCTTAACTTGGTTGGTATTATATATATGGAAAGGTTATTGGGTTAGCACTATATATATGGAATTATACATATTTCTATTCCTAAAAGAATTCAATCACGAATGGAACATTAATGTCTCCTCTAGTACAACTAGAATTACAAACAATATTAAAATTTACATGTTTAAGTTCAAATACGCCCATGAAGTTGAATTTTGATGTATTTAGGTTGAAACAGAACAAGTAACAAGATTCATAAGCAGAGAGAGCCCTCTAAATTAATTTCTAAAGCCTATGCATAGTTCAACCATGGTAGATATTGGGTACCTTGTGTTCGTCTGCGGTAGATATTGGGTACCCAATTTCAACCTCGTCGACATGGGGTATTGTGAGTTCAATCGCATTCGACCACAGTTGATGTGGAGTACCTTAAGTTTTACTGCCGTCAACTTTGGATAGCCCAAGTTCAACCGTAATCAACATTGGATCCAAAAAGTTCAATTGCGGTCAACATTATGTACATTGACTTCGACTATGGTTGACAGGGAACTCTGAGTTCAACCGTGGTCGATAAGGGCACCTCGAGTTCAACCGTGGTTGACATTGAATATCCTGAGTTTCACCGCTATCAAAAGGGTACCCCAAGTTCAACCGCAGTCGACATTAGATACTTCAAGTTCGTTTGCAATTGACATTGGATACCCCATGTTTGACAATGATCGACAGGGAGGACCTCGAGTTGCACTGCAGTCCACCACAAAACAAAATATTTTCTTCCTTCTTTTCTCATTTAAACATGGAGATTCCAATTTTAAGGTTGGATTATATGTTCATTAGGATATAATTAATGGAACTTCTCACATGAGATATATTTGAGTTTTTCCATTGAAATCACAATAGAGTAGACCTAATAAAATTTTCATATGAGATTTATTTGAATAATGTGTTTTCTCTAATGATGTTTTGCATTGAGTTCGTGAAAACATTTTTGTAGTGATTTGAATTTCTATTTGCATATGCATCTGTTAAATGTATGTATTTCTAACTTGTGTACCATTATTTCAGGTTGTTAGCTAGTTTTCTTGTCCCAGAATGGAGTGGACAAAGGTTATTTTCTTAGAAATTCAACAAAAAAAGTCATAGGAAGTATGCAAAAAAAATCACGTTTGAGGCCAGATATCTATTTTTCCTTTATTTTACTACATTTTTCAATTTAATTTATTCTAAAATTGTGTTGTTCTGTGCCGAACAGAACCAAAAAAGATTGTGCGTCCATCCTCTCTACTTTAAACGTATTTAAGGGTACGGTGCTGTTTTGCAGTTGTGTTTTTCATTTTACAAATGCAAAAAATGCATAAAATATACATAAAACGGTTGCTATTTTGTAGGGATAGTTTTTGAAAAAAAAATTAAATACAATCTGAAAAGTCTACAAACTTTTAAGATAAGTATGAGATAAACATGTAATAACTTTAAAATTGCTTTTGAATAATGTTTATCGGCCATATTATTTAATTCTTGAAAAGACAAAGAACAATTTGGTACTTTAATTGTACAAAAGAATTTTTAAAAATTCTTTTGTAAATCATCACTGAACCACCAGTTTTTCATCATTACATATAATTCTAAAATATAATCTATGTTTCTTCCATCCACTTTCTTGTAAAACATAAAATAGTAAAATTGAAAGGTCTACTATGGTACAACTGAGCACAATCTTTCAAACAAATATATGCTACAATGTTTATACATATTTCTCACCCTATATCGGTCTTCGAATTAAACGAATTAGCTTCCACTTTGCTTGCTTGCATTGCCCTTGTTCTTGCATTCTCTTTAAGATTCCTTGCAATTCTCTCCTTTTCTTCTCTCGAGCTTTTGCACCAAAAGCTGCCCTTTCTCTCTCGAGGTCAGCGACCATCTTCCTTCTCTTGGCATCACGTTCTGATTGGCCGCGAAGCTGCTCCTTCTTAACCTTCAGAAGGTAGTCAAATAGTTTTCTGGCTTTCTCATCCTTGAGTATATCGTAGGACGATTTGAGCTTTTGGAAGTTGGAATGGGCATTCGGATCGTGCGGCCTCTTGTCCGGGTGTAACTCCAAGGCTTTTGCTTTATATGCCCTTGATATCTCTTTCTCTGTGAGCTCTGCACCTTCCTCCCCAGACGGTAACCCAAGAACGCTATAGTGATCTACATCCATATCCATAGCTTATGCTACCACCTACAAGAATTTGCACTTGCTCTGTAAATTTGTCAAACGGGTTGTGGACATTAAAACTTCATCTAACGGCACAGATAACAAAGACCCAAGAAACTAGTAACAGATTACTTAAGCATAAAGCAATAACTAAGGCAATAGATCTCTATGTAATTGTGTTGATAAAAGCTAGATTATGTTGGAAATATATACCTGTTAGTGTTAGATGGCTGGCTTTAGCGTCCCACAAAGCCGACAATAACAAAAACGCCTTCGAAGGAAGATTTGAATAGCCCAAGACCTACGGCGAACCAAAGGAAGACCAAAGGCTACTGTTATATAGATAAATTCGTACTCACCTTGATAATGGAACCGATGTGGGACTTTTCTACTAATATATAGTAGAAAATAATAAAGCTCAAAAGATTAAATTCCACTAGCTATAATTCAATGTGGTGGTACATATGACTGCTTAACCAAACTATAACACTACCTACTTATTGGGATTGAATAATGCATATGAGTAACATAAAGAAAACAATAAAATATTGTTGAAGAAAAGAAAAATTAAGTACTTAGAAATTTGAAAAACAAATTAAATTTATGCAATGAGCATCGGTAGAGACTATATGAATTAATATAGGCAGCTGATGATCAGTATTATTAACTTTGATTAATGATCTATATCAGTGGGGGATCCTCTTCCATATGCATTTAAAACAGTTTCATAGGCTTAGGCAGAATAGTAGACATTAACTTTTTATACTATAGTCTACATCTATATATATATGCACACACACATATTAGTGATATTGCAATTTTCAGAGGCAGCTGGATTTGTCTTTCAAATTTATTCATATGTTCCATGCATAATTTTCTATTTTTTGAAATTCTGATCCATCTTTCATTATTTAAAACTACGAAGCAATTTCTTCTTTATTTGTCTCAAACAAAAACGTATTGACTAAAGTAGGAGCATAAGCAATAATTTCACTATTTTCTTCTATTAAATGTTTAGTTGTTAAAGGTGTATGATATTAGTAAAGATAATACGCTATACCTAGACAATATGCATGAATGACTAATATTGCTTCTAAAAGTTACACTATACTTTCAGGATTTTTCCTCTTTTTTTTTTGTTTTGTTTTTTTTTAAACACTATACTTTCAGGATTTTTCCTCTTTTTTTTTTTTTGTTTTGTCTTTTTAAAAAAAAAAAAAACGCAAAACTAACTCCCTTTCATCGGCCAACAGGATTCTCTCATCATTTAACTGCCAATTCCTAGACTGATGAACCAACAAATAAAATAAAAAATGAGAATATACTAGCCAAATAAAGTTATGAGCTATTATACCATGTCCGGCAAAGAAAGATTATAATGTCCTGTAAATATTATTACACCATGTTCACATTACTAAAAAAGTGGTTTTTTGTGGCAGAAAAAAAATACCGTAAATTGCAAAATTAACGCCACAAATAAAATTATGGCATTTTTTTGTGGCATTTGATTTATATATTCAAAAGCCAATGCCGTTTTCTTTACGACATTTTTTAAACTACCTCAAAATATTTATGGCATTTATAGGAATGACTTGTAAATTTTATGGCACATAAAAAGGACAATTAGATAGATGCCTTAAAATTGTTTTTGAGTCATTATGATTAATATCGTATTTGTTGTTACATTATTTTTTATGATGTCACTTTTTCAATGTCGTAAGTAAATTTTGTAATATATGACATTTTTAAAATACCATGAATTTTTGGACATAATTGTAATTAAATACAATTTTGTAACTAAAATTTTTTTCCTATATAACTATTCATATTTACATAAATATACTACTAGAATTACAGTACATATCTTCTAAACATCATAAAGTCTTAAACTTAAATGAAATTATTTTATTAATAATCAAAATATAAATTGTTATGTACAATGGTAATCTTATAAAAGTACTAAATAATATTCCTAAATGCTTAACCTAAATGAATTTAACATTGAAATTACACTGTTGAAATCCAACATTGCCAACTTCAACAAAGTTGTATTTTGGAAATCCTCTTTGGAGTATAGAAGAATATAATTCCTTGTCTCTAAATTGGTAAGTGAAAGATTTGTTTTTATGGGATTACTGAATCTAATTAAAAATTAATTAATTGAAAAATCATAAATTAAAGAAATAACACAGAATTTTTTTACATGATTCGGAATTTCTACTCCACGGGATCATGCCCAGACCTTGAACAATCCATTAAGTTATAAATAATTACACACCTCAATTGGACTTAAACAATAAAAGACTCCATCTTTGTATTGCCGCCACTATGTTGAGTCACCTTGATGAACTTGTTCAGCAAGCACCGCTTGTCTTCACCGTTGTAGATATTGAAATCACTTCAAGTATACAAAACGACCTTCTCCCAAAGCAATTTGATTCTTCTCCTAAAAAACTCTCATAAAAATCTCAACGAAGATATTTTCAAATCAAGATATATTTTAATTGTTTAATATATATTATTTTATTTTTAATATATGTTATTTTTTAATATTTTTAATAGATTGAATATATGTACAATTATACCAATTTTATGTTTTTAAATATTATTGTTTTCAAATGATAATAATGATATGGTTTAACTAAATAAGAAAAACCCTTATTTAGTTCAATTAGATAATAAAAAATATTAGATAAAAATAAACATCACCATCTTTCCTGAATTGCTGTCAAAATCCAATTTCTTCAACTATACTCTTCACGTGTAAATCTCATGCAGTAGATGCAATACCCTCTTACCCAAGCCTAGGTTTCCGAGTAAGGTATGATTACCATATTTTTCTTTCTTTTTAAATTTGATTTGATTAAAACCTTTTTAACAAGTCACAATAAAATCATAGACTTTCCATTACTCTTTGAGACCGTTTTTCAAACCATACCAAAAACAATAATACTTTAAAATAAAATAAAGTTTACACACCCACACCGCAAAAGAAAATATAGTATTTAAAAATACATAATATCTTTACCCTCAAAATACCAATTCAAAAGTGGAACAACATAGTACTTCACTACGCTCTCCAGTCCGCACCAGCCAATCCTTACTGTTTGGCTCTGGACTTACCTGTCACACAGGACAGACAACTGTGAGTGAAAAACACTCAGTAGGTAACCATATGTAAATGCAAATGCCATGTCATGTAGTGTATCTCTATACACATAAAATTATTATTTTTTCCTCTTTTATTTTTCAACCGAAAACCCACTCTCTTTTCGCGTTTCGTGCACAAAACACCACACCCCTGTGGTATGCGAATGGAACACCATTCCGGATGGTCCACTGCTATATGTGGTCAGTGATTCATAGAGCGACTAAAACAGAGTTTGAACCATGCAGCTCGTTGTGCAACCAATTTTTGAAAACAAAAACCCACAGTGAAAAACCTTTCATTTCACATAAAACAATAAACCACCAGAATTGTTCTATGCAAATGAATGCTCATACCACAATGCATAAATAATACAAAATCAAGCAACAAACTGCATAATTACCAAACCGTCCTATTCCAACAGCAGTAATTATCGAAATGCCCCTGCTCAATCAATGACTACAATTCGCTCAACCATACTGATGTAATTACTGTTATGCTATTGGCCATGTCGAGAGTTACCAAGATACCCCTCAAGTAAATAAAAAATTACCAAAATACCCTTCAATAGGCATATGGTTAATTACTATTATACCTTCGGTAAAACAACAGAATTAATAAATTCCATCAATATACGCATTTACAACATAATTATAACACATATATAAATAAATATGTATATAGAAATATACACACATAAAAACACATTCACGTACACATATCTATATACATAAACACATATATACACACTCATACATATATACACATTTTATATATACATATATATGCACACAAATATAATTTATATATATACATAATCACATATACACATACGCATAAATTCATATATAAAATATGCATATATAAATACATACTCATATACACATATATGTACACAAACACATTTATACACACTCATATATATATATACACATATTTTATACACATATACATACATACACATACTTATATATATATATATATATACCCCCATGTATAAACATACTCACAAATGCATAGTAATTGAATATTCCAATTAATACATAAATAATTATTTATATATATATATACCTATACAAATACACTTGCATATATTTAATTAATACGTATATAAAATATATGAATTTTGTAAAATACAACCATATTTATAATTATACAAACACATGTAAAATAAATTATATTTGTAAATATATAAATAATAATAATTGAAAATAAATATATATATATATATAAATAATTTGAAATTTAGAAAAGACTACAATACCCCTCCAATTCTAAATATTTTCAACTCTACCCCTACCATGAAAAATGATGAAAATACCCTCAATAATTTCAAAATACATTTACATCCCTATATGTCAAATGACTAAAATGCCCTTAACTTTTTTTCAAAATTCCAATTATGTCCTTTACATGCAAATGACCAAAGTGCCCTTAAATATTTTTAAAAATCTCATCTAAGTCCCTTGTATGCGAAATGACCTAAATACCCTTGAACTTTTTAAAAAATTCCCAAAATACCCTTGTAGGCAAAAAGATCAAATTGTCCTTTCTTGCAAAAATTTTCACAAAATCCTCCTACCATTGCCGTCCCTTCCTTCCTATTGAAATCCATCACTTTCCACCCATTTCCATCAAATTAACAAAGCCAACAAACAATTCCATCCACCAATTTCATAAATTCATGCATTAATCCAATAAATTCAAGCATTTAACACCAATTCAATCACACCCTAAGCCTAGCAATTAAGGATTTCACTAACCAACTCATTGCACATTAAATTAAACACCATCCATTATTAATTTCATAATTCCAAGTAAGAATACGCCAAATTAACCAATTAAAACTCATGGATTTGCAATAAAATAAAAATGGGTATAGTTGCCTACCTTAATCCAAGCAAATTTTTCAGCACTTTAAAGCCAAGCCAAAAACTTCCTTCAAGTAACCGGCCCCTACCCTCCAAATTGCACTAGAGAATTCTTTGGCTTTTTGTGAAATTTTCCACTTTCTCTCTAGTGAAGTTGGAAAGTATGAGAGTCGGCCACTAAGGGAATAAAACATCCCAATTGCTAAATTAAATAATAATATTTTAAAATAAAAGTAAATGATATTTACATATATATTAATATTTTAATGAATAGTAAAAGTCAAAGTGGTCAAACTTTGATCAAGGGCAAATTAGGAAAAAAAATTTCCCCCCAACTTCTCACGGGGTACTCTCGGCCGTTATAAAATGCCTGGGGAATTCAGAAGCTGTTCATTTAGGTGAAAAAGGCTAAACTGCAATTTAACCGAAAATGCATCCGAAAACTGACAGTTTCGAAAATAAAATGAGGTTATTACAATAGACTTTTTCAACTTTCTGAAAACTCTACCCAATCCCAATAATAAAATTATAAATTGCAACTCAAACCTAAAGACCTAATACAAAATAAACAAATCTTTTACAATTTTCCTAAATCAAATATAATAAAGGGATTGTTCAATTTTGACTTTTTGGACTAACATGATGTTATCATAAAATGCCAACACTAAAAACCTAACAGTAAGCTACAAATTCAAAACTATCGATCAACTACAATCCATCCAAAGTTTTGAAAGACTCCTTGAGATGTCTTTGTTCTTCTTCTCTCCTATACAATCAAACAAAGAAAAACGAAAAAAAAGTGGAAAAAAAAAAGAAAAAGTCAGAAGGAACTACATACTCATGAGTTCCAACTGTAATCTACATACTATCAATAGGTTCGAACATAAATTTATCATTTTACCTTTGAAATTTCCAAAAATACCTAAAATATCATTTTTATGCGAAATGACCAAAATACCCAAAAGTAAAATTTTTCACATAGTTACCTTACTATGGCCAGCCTTATATAAATGCAAAATTTCATTGATTGCTTCATTAAATAATCAAATTAAGCATGTTAAACATCAAATCCACTAACCAATCAAGCTTAAATCCAACAATTTCATGCTTTAATTATTGATTTCACCAAAACCTAAACTCAAACAATTGGGGATTTAACCAACCACCTCAATACATATTAAATTAAGCACAACAAACTATCAACTCAATGATTCCAAGCAAGAATTCATCACATAATCAACCAACCCACATGAAATTGCAAGAAAATCAAAAGGGTATAGTTGCCTACCTTTTATCCAAGCAAGGAAGCAAGCAAACCAAGTTTTGAAAAACCTTCAAAACGAAGCCAAAAAGCTTCCCCAAGTGGCTGACCCCTACCCTCCAAATTGCACTTGAAATCTCTTTGAATTTTTTGAAATCTTCAACTTTCTCTCTCTAAAATGCAAGTGAAGATAGTTGAAATGGTGAAAGCAAGAAGAAGGGTCGGCCAAGAAGTAGCAAATTGGCAATTGAACACATTAAAATAATATTAAATTAAAGTAAAAGTAAAAAAAAAAAGAAGATATTTTACTTTCATATTAAAATAATAAATAGTAAAAGTCAAATTGATCAAATTTTGACCAAGCGTAAAATGGGTAGAAAAAGTTTTTGGACTCCTCAAGGGGTACACTTTTATGTTCTCCCAGTTTCAGCCTGCCAATTAGTGCTTGGAGTACAGTGGTTAGCGACCCTTTGTCCTGTTGAGATGGACTACACGCAAATGATGATGACTTTCAAAGATGAAGGTGAACTGTGAACATTGCAAGGCTTCGACAATCTGGACAAGAACCCTTATCAGATAAGGAATTCTTTCACTAAAAAAATACTTTTTATTCTATACAACTAATCTCTACCGAAACGTGGTTGGAACTCCAATGTACCCCACCAATTTGGCACAGGTCCTAGCCAAGTTTTCTATGTCTTCAAATCACCCACAGACAGAATTACCTCCTTAGTAGGCCCAGGACCACCAAATTCCTCTCTAACCAATTTCTGAACTCGTGAGTGTACATTCATATAGGTATCCCCTTTATCAGAAAACAGAAATTGAAAGATGGTCAGAAAACTCCTACAGACTGGGTTCAAAAAGAAGATGGAGGTTGACGCTTCTGCATTGATTATTGTGCTCTGAATGCCAACAATATTAAAAATAAATCCTAACAGAATTAGAATTGCAACACTTTAATGAATTAATTATTTAAAGAAAGAAAACATACAATCGAAGCGTTAATCACGATTATCTATTTGATATATTGTACAATCGGAGCTTTGGATATATGAATTATGTGTTTTTACGTAATGGTGTCTTGATTTTCTTCTTCCCACTCTCACTCTCACCGTGACTTTGCCTACGTAAATTAATGCATATTGTTAATTTTATATATCACATACATATAATTATATTTTATATCATATATATTATATTATTACATATTATATATGACACACAAATATATTATTATTATTATATAATATTAATTATTTAATAATTAAATTACTTTTCCATAATTTCAAAAGCATATACTTTTCAATTACAAATAAAAATAAGAACGACACTAAATATAAAATTTTATCCTAATTAATTTGAGAGTTCAAAAGCCAAGAAAAAATTAATTAAGATCCGCAAGCACATCAATTTATTATATGTATTCATCTTCATATATATATGATTTGGTTGCTGTCTGATTCTATATTCTTGAGGAAGCCGATTGTAAGAAAATAATGTTTCAATCAATATAAATGAAATTCTTACAATCAAAACTGTTGTCCATCGGCTATTCATCAAGCATATATAAGACATGAAATTCTATATCTAAAATTAAAAATTCGATCACACAAAAACGAAGCAAACAAGGCCATGAGATCCGAACCCCATTTTCCTGAATCTCATAGACGAAATTTTTTTTGAGATAAATATAATTATTAAATGGGGATGGGAATAAAAAGAAGACTAGCATTAATACTTCTTGGTACGCCATTGTTTTCTGTTATTCTGAGGAGTATGAATGCTATTCTTCTTCTTCTTGTTCCCAATCTCATTCTCATTCTCACTCTAACCGTATCTATGCTTTTGTGTTATAAAACCCAACATTCTTTTTTAAGTTTTTAATGAGGAAGAAATAAAGAAAAAAGATAACAAAAGGTCGGAGTGAGACTGAGGACATACAAAATATCCTTGTTTCTTAAAGCAATTTACCTTCCAAATTTGGGCATATATAATATGAAATTGCACTCTGTGTCCCTGCATGCTGGAGACAATATTATAAAACCCAACGTTCTTCTTCGATGATGTGGACTAGACTATGAGAACCATTCTTGCTGTCGTTGCGAAGACTAGTATTAATGCTATTCTTCTTCTTCCCAGTCGACTCTCACAGTACCTTAATTTGGTTGATATTATATATATGGAAGGGTTATTGGGTTAGGACTATATATATGGAATTATACATTATTCTATTCCTAAAAGAATTGAATCATGAATGGAACATTAATGTCCTCTCTAGTACAACTAGAATTACAAACAATATTAAACATGAATCCTAATAGAATTAGAATTACAAAACAATCTTAAACATAAATCCTGATAGAATTAGAATTGCAAAGCACTCTAATGAATTAATTATTTAAAGAAAGAAAATATACAATCCAAGCCTTAATCACAATTATTTATTTGATATATTGTACAATTGAAGCGTTGGATATATTAATTATGCGTGCTTACTCTGAACATAATAGTTTATATATATATATATATATATAGGCACACATTTATATAATATACATTTTTTATATAAAATTACAAAATATTTCTTCAATTATGTTATACTTCTTTCAATTAGCGGTATGCAAGTAACCCATTCATTCTCGGTTGCTTACTTCAAAAGTAAGCCGTCTAATGCAGTTAAATTTCCTAATCTAAAAATTGTATAAAATTATAAAACTACATCTATATATTACTTCTTTCAATTAGGGCTATTCTTCTATTTTTTCTCTTCTTCTTTTCGCTAAAGTCAACGATCTTCCAGAGATCACCAAACAAAATATGGCTAAGCACTACATGCAACAAAACTGGTCTGATCTTCCAAGAGAACTCTTAGAGTTGATATTCAGAAGGCTTGCTTTTATGGATAGCGTTCGTGTTAAAGCTATTTGTTACCTCCGGTGCGGGACAAAAAGTCGAGTATTGTACCAAAAAGAACGAATTTTATCAATATATTTAAATTTTACTCTTTTAATAACAATGGGACTAACATTGTATTCTTCTCTTTATGTCCGTTTATTTATTTTTATTTTTTTGTTCTGCATTTTTTTAAACTAATCTATTGAAATCAATCTTTTATTAGGGGACATTCATTAAAAAAAATTTGTGAAGTCAAGAGCAACCTCCCTTATTTTGATGGTTGAAATTCTGGAAGAAATCCAATGAGGTGATAGTTACATGGTAAATTGATGACTTCTAACTTGGAAAACTGAAAGATATTCCCTGGGAACTTTCCATTTAAGCTACATCCTCCAAGATTGAGAGTTGTCATGGAAGATAAATTTGCCAAGGATTCAGGTAAGAATGATTAAACACTACAAAAAAAAGTGGGATTTAGCCACAAGCCAATTATGTAGCTGAATGTCTTTTTTCCTAACTATAACATAATAAGTTACAAAAAAACGCTCGTGAGTAGCTCGTGACTGAAGGACCGTATTAGCATGTCAAGAGTAATGAAAAAAAAATTTCATAACTGAACAGTCATATTTTGTTACGAGGGACCTGTTGTAGTTAATATTATGACATTCAGTTACGAAATAATATGTAGCAAACTATGTTTTTTTTCATAACAAAATAACCTGTTCGTAGTTGATTCGTATTAACTGTTTTTCAATTTAGTCTCGAAACGTAATCATTCACAAACATATTTTATAGCTGAAACTTTGCTACAAATACAAAATTCGTGGTTAAAATTTAGCAACGAATGTAAATTTCATAGTTAAAATTCAGCTACAAACTATATTTTATTGCTATCGGTTATCAGCTACGAATTAATTGTTTGTCTTGCCGCACTAGTGACGAAATAATTTTATAGCTAAGGCCTATATTGATTATTACCATATAAATTTTTTTTTCTATATAAATTTTCATACATACAAAATTATACTATTAGTATTACATTACAAATCTTTCAAACATCATAAAATATTGAATTTAAATAAAATTATTTTATTAATAATGAAAACATAAATTGTTATATACAATGGTAACTTTACATTACCAAAATACTAAATAATATTCCTAAAATAATCAAAAAACTATATATTTGAAATTACACTCAAGTATCATATTTATAATCTAACACCATATTTATAATCTAACACCTTGTGGACTTTCAACCAATGTCCTTGATACGTGCATGTGTTCTAGGGCTGAGTTGATCCTATACACCCTCATCCTCTACTTGCATGTGTTCTGGGACTTGAACTTGTGGGAGTAAATCTTACACACCCTCATCCTGTCCCTGCACTTGTAAACTCAATTGACTTTAAATAATAAAATCTTTCATTTGATATATTACCCTGTTAATATATTAGATTTTACAAAGATAAACCAAGTCAAAAACTATCTAAAAAAACAACTAAGATGAAGTGATCATGTAGCGTTTTAGAGGAAGAAGGTTTACCCAAGCATGTTTAATACTGGAAATTAACACTAAAAAGAATGACGCAAGATCAATTATAGGATGTCATCATCACCACCACAACTAACCTTTGATAGATCAATTGGAACATCAAGATAATGATCCAGAAAATTAGCATTTTGTTCTGGATCAAGTAGCGCCAGCAAAGCACTTGTTGGATCACTAGCGTGTCCTCTTCCCAGTTGCCATAAAAAAGAATGCATATGAAAATTGAAAGGAAAACCAGTAAAGTAAAATAAGCATTTATCAAAAGCACATTACAAGATGCCATCAGCCAGCAAGGCAAGGCAAGGCTACCAATCATATATTATCTTGTCAATCTCATCAATTAGAACAGGTGGATTCAAGCCACAAAGAAAAAGATTCAAGCGACACTAAAAATTTAGCAAATAAGGTGGGGGTGAATTATTAGTAGAGTAAAAAAAGAATCCAACAACACCACCATCATATATCTAAATCTTTGCTTATTTCCATTTATTTCTTCACCAATTCTAGTGTGAGTTTTAAACATTTACACACCTGAGCAAATATTGTAGTTAAAATCACTCTAAATCTAAAAAAAAATGATAAATAAAGTTTGACCTAAGATGGAAAAGAGTCATGAACTTAAAGGTTCATTTATATTAAAATACAATGCTTTATGTAAAGATCAAAAGTACAAGCCACAAAACTGAGTTCTTGAATATTAATCATCACACTTGAGTTCTTGGATATGCCTGGCAATTTCCTTCCCCTGTTCAACAACACTGATACTATGTCCGGATGATCTGTTTTCCCAATTAATTAACAAAGAATTACTAACATTTTAAATAAGATGGATCCCAAGTCCAATGCAAATACTACTCTAAAATTTAAAAGGCATATAGACCCATTTCATAATCGAAAATACAACTTTCTCAAGTTGTAAATCACATCAAGTAAAAAAAGTAATATTCCTAATTAAATTTCTACACCAAATATATTAAAAATCAACAATCTTATCCCATCAAGCCCAAAAAGTTGAATAAAACAATACTAAATTTAAAAGGGCTAAAAACAATAAACCAAATATTTTATAAATCCCAGTTCTAAATATTAATGCTTGAATATAAAAAAGACCTTTTTACAAATGTATATATTGTGTTATCAAATTTAACAGAACATATCACCGTTACATCTTAAGCTTAATTTGTTTTCAATTCTTAACTAAGCTCACACTTATCCATTGGATTATAATACAATATAGTGTCACTTTAACAAACCTCACCTTCTGAATATCTTCCATTAATATAGGTTCCAAAAGTTCAAGTTGAGTCTGTATGGAAAGATACAAACAAGCAAGATTAATATGAAACAGGAAGTTGCATTTTCACAGGGCATATTCTTTGATGATTATTATTTCTTTATCTCCATCCTTGAACTGATTCTTCTACGAAACAACTAATGGCCAAACTGTTCTAATTATAAACAAGGTTATCACAAGGCAAGAGGTCCCTCCACATGTCACCAATGCATTTCCTATAACAATTTCAGGGTATAAGCCAGGAAAGAAGAACTGGGATCAATTAAATGGATGCCAATATACATTGGTCCTTTCACTTTCTCAGTGCACCACTAGAATCCACTATTAAACAACAGAGAGGTACAAATAAGATTTGAACTTTTACCTAACTTAAAAGTATTATTAATGAAAACCAGGAAGTATCTAGGCAACATTGTAATCATTAACATGCACAGAGGAACAATGAATCAAATTCTTGCAATACGAGCACAGGTAACACATGTTAATCTGAAAATTAACAACATAGTAAAACCTATAAGTTAGTGTAATGACTAAACATGTAATTCACACCAACGAGAATGAGATACTAAGGTAAATGCTATTCAAATGGGTAGTCACAAAGCTTATTCACAAATCGACAACCAAAGCCTAAAACATTAATAATTGGCCATCTCTATGCTAATTAACAAAAAAAAACTGCAAAACCATGATGTTCATGTACTAAAAAATCGCATATGGCAGAGTATTTTACAGGAAAAGGAGACAACTAATATAGATAAAAAATTGAACTTTACAATTCAAGGGAAAATGGGTTCATGTTAGGATGAGCCGAAGATGAAAAGAGCAAAGGCAATGAACCAAAAGCAAACAAACAAACAGAGAAATAAACTATATAAATAAGAAAAATTTCATAGCAGCTAAGCATTAAGAAAAATTATTAAATTAAAAGAGGCTATTTTCTTGGAAAATCTTTTTCACAAACTGAATTTCCTAACAAGCTTTCATAACAAGCTTTCCTTCATTCACCGCATTCACAATCTAAATTTTCCCCAAAAAAAAATATTGATAAATGAAAAACCTTTAAAATCCAATTTCCCTTAGATCATAAAAATCATCACCAAGATAACTATTTTCTTGGAAAATCTTTTCACAAATTGAATTTCAAAACTAATACCAAAAAACGAGTAGAAGACTTAGAAAGAAACTGAAAAAAAATCTAGAGGTTAAGCAAAAGAAATGATGAAAAAAAGACCGCTTGTACAGAGAAGAGCGAGGGTTAAGCTCCTGGCATAGCGGTACCCATAGAACTATGCAAAACTTCTAGAAGCTTTGAGAGCCACTCGGTATGCGTGTTTCTTGAACTATGATCCCCGATCAACACCCAGTACTCCTCTTCCGGGCACCCAACCCTCCGAGTCCACCATTGGCTTTGACTTATAGTAATCGTCATCGTGAGCGTCTGGCTGAGCCACAGCTACCGATCCATAGGCTCAGCTGGCGAAGAGCCGAAAGCCGCCTCTAAGAGGCTGTGCAACCACACCACCGGCCGAGTCCGGTCATGGCAGCAGCTGAGGGTTTTAGAGAGTTGGGGAAGTCGACACAGATGGACTTTCCAATACAAGGAACATGACATGGGGACGATGGTCACTACGTGCGTGGACTCGAGGGATGGTGCTCTTTCACGGTTATTTCGTTTGTGAAAGAGAGGAGCGGGGAGAAGGGAAAATCGGGAAGAAGGGAACCAAGATCTAGGGCATAAAATTAGTATGAAAGCGACATAGTTTTCTTAAAAGAATTAATATTTTATTTAGACAAGTTATATAACAAAACATTAGTTACCAAAAAATTGTAACTAACTTAAATAAAATATTTTTTATTAAATATTATTTAGTGATGAAATAAATTTGTAGCTGTTATAAAAACTAACTGCGACAGAGAAGTCATTGCTAATTTGAGAATTTCTAAGCTATCACTTATGAAATTATATTTTATAACAACATTTTAGGTATGAAAAAAAATTGAGGCAAAGTTTCAGTAGCTAAATATCATGCGAAAGTTGAATTAGGGATTTTTGTTACGGAATTTAGCTATGACAGTGACTCGTAACTAACTCTACTAAATTAGATCTGAAATAAGGTTAGATCACAGAATATCAATATTATGCTACAAAAATAAAATTTATAACAAGAATTTCGTGACTGAAACCTCATTTTTTTGTAGTGAAATGTCGACTTGGTGTAGATGAATGTGCCTTAAATCTGTCATGTTTTGGATAAGGTTTGGAAACTCTACTTTTTGAGATGTAAAAGACTAGATGCATCATAATTAAGAAAAGAAGAGATTAAGGGAGGCCACATGGGTAAGAAATGAGATTTCAGATGGGATATGACCAGAAAACATGGAGAAAGAGAGGTTGAGATGGGTTAACCTGGAAAGCTGGCCGAATTCGGAGGGATGATGCTGAAGCTGGAGTTGTTAAAGGAAAAGTTTATCCCTCGTAGTCCATGCAACTTGAAGAGGCTGCTGTTTGAATGCAAAGGCCTTGAAGCCAACTATTGGCCAAGCCCAAGCCTACTACTTTGCCTGTTTCGGTGTTGCACCTAACTCTATCCCATGAGCAACAATCCGTTTCTTTCTTCCAAAATTTCATCTTCGGATAAGATCCATAAACAACAGCATTATAGTAAGGATCAGCAGAGCAGGGACATTTCAAATAATAAAAATTGAAGTTGGGTTTAATTAATGCAAACTCTACTTTATGTTGGAACAACGCGGTGGTCTGCTCAGGGAGGCATGATGTAATTAGTGAAGAGGAAGTGGTAGAGACATTGGAATTCTTGAAGCATGAAACATAGCTGGGACGAAAAGAGACCAAGAATAGTAATATGATCAAGTAAAACATGGAGGTGTATGGATTTTGGAACTGTTGCTCTTCACTTGATAGAGAGTACATGCATGTACGTGGGCGGGTGTGAGAAACTATTGAATGTACAAAGCGTATGAAATGAGGAAGCAGAATATAAGATATTTTGCGATGTAAGGAATCGAAGTTATATTCACCAAAGTTGTGATTGTGGATTAAATAGTAGTAAAGAAAGAGAAAGTGAATTGTTGATCTTAAATTGTCGCGTAGAATGTCAATTATTGATTTCTAATTAGAGAAGGCTTCATATGTTTCTTCTTTATTTACGTTGACCCATTGACTTGGATTGCCGTCTACAAGGGAGGGTGGTGGTGGCGGCAGCATGCATGTGGAAGAGCATGATTGATAATTTTGATTAGGGAAATTATGAGGGTTTTGGTCTTATATGTATGACCCACCTACATATTTATCACCACGTACTAAATATTAACTTAAACTAATTTTGATTAGGGAAATTAGGAGGTTTATGTTCTTTTCGAAATGTTATTTGGGGAAAACTATGGAATTGTAATCAATTCAATATGAAACCATGCATATAAAATGAACAAGAAATTAACCAGCATTATTATTCTTGAATATCTATAAAATCTCTTAACTATTGGGTCCCAAAATCATCACACTGATAATATTGTCAGTGAAGCATGTTCCTGTTTGCTTTATTCACCCTTCCCCGACGTCTAGTTGCGTGTAGTTTAGGTTACAGACTTTGAGAGGACATATAAATTGGTCCTGTCAAGCACGCAGTATACTGCTTGTTCGAATATTGACAGCACCTGTAAATTAAATTAATTCTTCCATTAATTTTCTGAGGTTTGTCTTTTTGATATATTTGGGTATTTTGGATTAATATACTGTGAACTTAATTTGAATGAGCGTTAATGCATTATTGCGCTCATGAACTTTGCATTAGTGGACCTTTTTTCACAGACATCTGGACGGTTTTGGTTTTTGCAACAGTTATATGACTATCATATTTAAGTACAGCCTTACTATTATTCCATTAAATTATTGTGACTCAGAGTTCTTCAGCAAATTAATAACCTTAATAATATACATGTAAATTAATGCATATTATTACTTCGGCTGTGAATACTATATAAATAAATATTTAGTTTATTTAATAGAAGGAAAGGCCTACCAGACAAAGCTACGGTGAGAGTGAGATCGCGAGAGAGAGTGAGAAGGAGAAGAAGAATAGCATAATAAAATCAATGGCCTACCAGACAACGCTGTGTTCTTGCTGGCTACCTCCTCCGTCTGAACCACCAAGCAAGAAACCTCGGTTCTCGGCGCCGAACCCTGTTCTTTGTCTTCCTGAATGCCAATGATGAATAGCCGGAGGACGAAATGCATCAACTGGACCAAGAAACGTAGCAATGAGATCCGTAAACAGAACCCTCTTCTTTGTCTTCCTCAATGAGAACCGATGTTTCATGCTTGGTGGTTCAGACGGAGGAGGTGATGGTGTTGATGGTGTGGCAGCGACGTAGCCACAGCAAGGACACGGCGTTGTCTGGTAGGCCATTCTTGATTTTGTTATGGCGACTAGACCATCACATGTATGTTCGTGACTGACTTTCATCACCATAGCTCAATGAATTATCTGACTGACATATATATATATATGGGGAAGAATATAATTACACAAACTAAAGTATGTTGTGGGCAATATATATATATATATATATATATATATATATATATATATATATATTAGAAAACTTAATTATATATAATTCTATTCCTAAAAGAATTCAATCTCGAATGGATTATTAATGTCTCCAGTACAACTAGAATTTCAAACAACAGTAAACATAAAAAAATATTATTCAATCTCGAATGAAAAGTCAAATTTAAATAATTATTCTTTACCATTAAATTTAAATAACCCAAATACAATAATAAAAATATTAATTACAAAAATAATAATTGACAATTCAAATCCGTCCTCAAAATCGTTCCAACTTAAAAAAAAAACTCAGTTGGAACACTCTAATCCAGTTCAAGTCCAACAAATCACTCTACTCTAGAACTAGTCCTACAAAATCACAAATACTTCCAATCAAAATCTAGCCAACCAAATCATATCTTAGAAAATCATAAAAACCACCAAAACTCATATCAGAAACTAAATAAATGTCACATGGTGAATTTCCATTGGACTATATATGTTTCTGCATTTAAAATAAAAAAATACATAAATTTTATATTTAAGTGACAGACAAAATTAACTAGCCCTTGACTGTTAAGTTTAACAAAATAAATTAAGGAATAATAAATTTTGGATAGTTTTGAAAGTCCATGGTAAGAAAACGTAATTAACACAAACATGAAGAGATATTTATGATATTTGCTCCTTTTTTTTTCCTGGAATCATAATACTTCAAAATCCTTACAGCAATAGTCCAAATTGTAAATACTGGTAATATTTTAGTTTTGGAATGGCGCATGCAAGAGTACTCCGTGAAAAGTTTAAAATTGAAATACTAAAAGTTAAAAATAATAATAATAATAATAATTAGGATCGATCTCTCTCGACATACAGTGTGGCAGTAAAATTGTTATGGAAAATATATTGAAAGGGGAGGTGTAAAACATGAAAATTTATTTGTAAAAAATTACTTTTACTTTTAATCAATTTTTCTTTTGTCTGTTGACACTGAAGGTGGATCACGATAGTGTTGTGTTGGTTTTGGTCTCCGTTACTGATATGTGTATGAAGTTACTTTGGTTATTCCTTTTGTGCATAAACTCTTAAGGCCAGATTTGATATGCAGGATCGAATAGAATTATTGGATAGTATTAATTTTTGAATCCTACAAAATTATAAATTTATTATTATGTGTTTGGTCTCCACCAATAAATTTTTAATATATATATTGTTATAATATATTTTTTATTAAATTTATATATAACATGTTTACCTTTAAATAAATAATTTGTAAACATTTTTTAGGTATAGTTTTGTTTTTCCTTTTGGTGAATTATATATACAGTTACATAATAAATAAAAACTCTACGTAGGAAAAAAAAACCACAATAATCATTTGAACAGTAAGAAAATAAATCTTATAACCACAGATTCGAAGAACAAACAGAAGTACATGGGCAACAACAAAAAATTTGAAAAAAAAAGTAGAAAAAATTACAATTTTCTACGTCAAAGCTAACAACCCAGTCATGATTCAATATCCTAATCATGTCAAATTAACAACCTAATTAATAAATAAGAAATTTAACATACCAATCTCCAAATTGTCAATCTAATGCCGGCTGTAGATGGAAATTTAATATGAGAATCAACAAATCAAATGCCGGCTGTAGCATGGCGCTGCCGGAGATGAGGAAGAAGGCAGCGGGTGTGGCGAGCGTCGGGTTCGGGCGTGAGCGGGACTAAGCGCACGGTGATGGGTTCTGGGGTGGTGGACGGCGCCGGCTCTGGATTTAAGAGATGATGCTGAAGTCTAAGAGAAAGGAAGACAACGCCGTGTCCTTGCTGTGGCTACGTCGCTGCAACACCATCACCTCCTCCGTCTGAACCACCAAGCAAGAAACCTCGGCTCTCAGAATCAATGTCTGCGTTGAACAAGACAAAGAAGAGGGTTTGGTTTGCTGATCCCATTGCATCGTTTCTCGGTCCAATTGACGCATTTGATGCTCCGATTGTTGACATTGAGATTGGAGATCGGTCGAACGGTGCCCGGAGGATCAAATGCGTCAATCGGATCGGGGAACGTTGCAATTGGATCCGTAAACCGAGTCCTCTTCTTTGTCTTCCTCGACTATGAGAACCGATGTTTCATGCTTGGTAGTTCAGACACAGCAAGGACACGGCGTTGTCTGGTAGGCCATTCTTGATTTTGTTATGGCGACTAGACCATCAGTATCACATGTATGTTCGTGACTGACTTTCATCACAATAGCTCAATGAATTATTTGACTGATATATATATATGGGGAAGAGTATTATTACGCAAACTAAAGTATGTCGTGGGCAATATATATAAATATATATATATTAGAAAACTTAATTTAATTCTATTCCTAAAAGAATTCAATCACGAATGGATCATTAATGTCTCCTCTAGTACAACAAGAATTACAAGCAACAGTAAACATAAATCCTAATAGAATTAGAATTGCAAACAATATTAAACAGAAATCCTAACAGAATTAGAATTGCAACACTTTAATAAATTAATTATTTAAAGAAAGAAAACATACAATCGAAGCCTTAATCACGATTATCTATTTGACATATTGTACAATCGGAGCTTTGGATATATTAATTATGTGTTTTTACATAACGGTTTCTTGATTTTCTTCTTCCCACTCTCATTCTCACCGTAACCGTAACTTTGCCTACGTAAATTAATGCATATTGTTAACTTTGTATATCACATATATATATATATATATATATATATATATACATATTTATATATTATACTATTATATATTATATAATAATAGTATATAATAGTAATGTTGTTAGTACTAAGCTCCAAATCGGATAACTTGCTCAGTTTCCAATTGATGAAGGGATTGAACCACTGAGATGGTTTCCATACAAATAAAGCACCATGAGAGAGCTAAGTTGTCCTACTTCTTTAGAGATGGATCCCAAAATTTTGTTCTCATAAAGAGATAAAAAGTTAAGCTGCTTAGGTTGCATGCCAATGGACAAAGGGATTGAACCTGTAAGATTGTTACGCTAACCCAAAACTTCTCAACAGATCCCAACATGCCTATTTCAAATGGAATATTTCCAGAGATTGATTCTGACTCTAGTTATGGTGGGTGAGTCTAGAAAGGCTACTGATTTGAGAAGGTATTCTTCCGTAAAGTGAATTGATAGACAAACCATAGGAGACTAAGTTGGGAAATTAACAAAGAGAAGTTGAAGTATTGGAGTGTACCTTTCAGATTACTGATAGTAAGATTAATCTCAGTGACACTCCCAAACTCATTACAAACAATCCCAATCCAAGTAGAAGATGAAGTGGAATTGTAAGAAAGGAAGCAACTTCCAATAGGAAAGAAGAGAATGAGTGGTTGGATTGTGAAGGCTGCTTTTCCATTTCAGAAGGGCCTCTGCTTCACTTGTTGTTGCAGCAGACGGACAAGGAAACAATATTAGAATGAGGATGAGGATGAAAACAGGGAAAAAGTGGAGATTGTTAGAAATTGATATGCTTTGTCAGGGTGCCATGGCTACTAACTTGGATGGTTTGTACTTGATTCTATTGTAGGTGGCTGGCTTGAATAGCCTATTTTTGCGTGTCGTTTTATTTTGAAAAAAAATTAACCTTAAAGAATCTGAATTAATTATCTACTTGTTTAAATCATAATAGAAGCTCATTAAACAATTAATATATATATATATATATATATATATATATATTTCAGATTAAATTAATTTCTCCCTAAACTATAATGTCCCAGTGAAAAATAATTCTTGGAGCATTTAAAGCAATTTACAAACTAAATAATGCGTCTAATTAAACAACTACTGAAGATTTATTTTTTAGTTGCTTATATAGTACGTAAAAGCTGCTCTATTAAATATTTATCTTACTTTGTAGCTTTTAATATATATATATATATATATGGCTGCGAATTTACATAGACTGTAAATTGTTTTTTCCTTTTTTGTTAAGATCATGATGTTGTAATCAATACATACACTTGCTAACTTAGTTGAAGAATTTAAAAGGAAACTTTATTCAGGAACTTTTGGACACAGGTACTTGACTAGTTAACTAGCCTCTAATTGGTTTTAACAGTATTTTGCACTCATATTTTTATTCACTGCACTATATGTAACACCCCTTTCCTCAAACATACGTTCCCAAATAAGGTATAGGTACTATGTAAATTTTTTTTTTTTTCCTTTTAAACACAAACTTCATTTATAATTAAAAACTATTCTGGACAATGTCATAATAGTATTAAAATCTTTCTTTACTCTTTGGGACCATTTTGCAAACCATACCATAAAATAATAATACTTTAAAATAAGTAAAGTATAAGCACCTACACCGTAAAGAAAAAGTATTTAATTAAACACAGAGTATCTTTGTCCAAAATATATAAAAAGAAAAATGCGGAAGAACACTGTACAATGTTGTGCCTCCCCAGGTCTCACGCCGCCACCAAGCCCCTACTGCTAAGCTTTGGATTTACCTATCACACACGATAACAAACAACAGTGAGTGACAAATCACTCTGTAGGCAACCAGATGCATATGCCAATGCTATGTCATGTATTGTACAACGATACACAAAAATCATCATTTTCCCTCTTTATTTTAATCAAATAGCTCACTTTCTTTCGCGTTTACGTGCAGCCACCACGAAACACCACGCTTTGTTGGTATGCGGATGAAACACATTCCGGTGACCAGCGTATGCGTGGTCGATGATTCACAGAGCTATTAAAAATAGGATTTTAAAACCATGCACCATCCTTTGTGTGCAACCATTTTGAAAACACAAACTCTCAGGAAAAAATCCTTCATTTCACATAAAATAATAAACCTCATGAATTGCTCTATGCAAATGAATGCTCATGCTACAATGCATAAGTACAACCAAGCAACGTACTAAAATGCATAATTACCAAACCATCTTTTTTGATAGCTGTAAATACCGAATTGCCCCTGCTCACACCAACAATCACAAATTGCCGAACACACTGATGTAACCACCAAAAAGCCACTGGCCACTTTGATAATTACCAAGATAACCCCAAGTACATGGATAATTACAAAAATACCCCATAGGTAATTGGATAATTACCATCCTACCCTCGACTAAATTAGATCGTGACAATTCTCCAACTTAAGCGGTATATACAACCATTCCGAAGACACATATACCAATCCATCTATATACATATTTATAAACACAATTATAAATACATATACAATCACACTTATACATATTCAGATATATAAATACATATAAATAAATATTCACATACACATATATACATACAAATATATATATTCATACGCATATATGCACATATATATTCCATACATACATACATATACACAATCATAAATTTATATACACCCATATATATATATATATACACCTATACATATATATATATACACACCCTACTGCATACATATATATATAGACACATATATAAAAATACACAAACATAAATACACATATATATACACAAATACATATATACACACACATATATATATACACATATACATGCACACAAATATAACTTATACACATACATAATTATATACATATACACCTATGTATGAAAATACTCATAAGTATAAATAATAAATTAATAATTATTTTTTTATACATAGATAATTATTTATATACGTATACTTTCACAAAATACACTTATACATATTTAATAAATACATACATAAAATACATGTATTTTGTAAAATATAATTATATTTATAACTATACAAACCATTGTATAAATAAATAATTTAAATAAACTCTAAATAGAATATTTGAACAAATAAATATAAATCAATAATCAAATATTTGATTTACATATTCAAATGACCAAAATGCCTTTGACTTTTTTAAAAATTCCATCTGTCCACATACAAAATACCAAAATACCCTTGACCATTTTTAAAAATCCCATCTGTATCCCTTGCATACAAAATGACCAAAATACCCTTGCAATTTTCAAAAATACCCAAAATACCCCTAACATGTGAAAAGACCAAAATGCCCTCACATGTAAAATTTTGACATAATTACCCCACATATGGCCAGCCCTTATACAAGCCTAATTACATTGATCAATTCATCAAATTAAGCATGCATAGCCTCAATTTCATCAATCAATTCCATGAAATCATGCTTTAATCAACCAAAATCATGCTTTAAAACACAATTTCACCAAAAACCCTAAACCCTAACAATTGGGGGCTTTGTCATATGCTCAATATACATCAAATCAATCATCACCAACCATAAATTCATCAATTCCAAACATGAATCCATCCATAAATCATGTAAAAACAACCAATTATATGAAAAATTCAAGAGAGAGAAGTTGCCTACCTCTCTTCCAAGCAAGAAATCATCACTTCCAAACCTTTAAACCACCACAAACTATGCCAATGAACTCCCCTTGATGGCCGAAACAAAACCGAAAGTTTAGTTTGGAAAATACCATGAATTTCACACTTTTTTCTCTCTAGAACTTGATTTTTCTCTCTTTAGAACTCACATGAACGAAAATCAATTGAAAAAATGGAGAAGAAGTGTCGGCTATAAGGAGGTAAATTGGCAATTGACAACCTAATTTTAATAATAATATTATTAAATTAAAGTAAAAGATATTTAATAAAATATTAAAATAATAAATAGTGACCCTATTTGATCAAATTTTGACCAATAACAAAATAGGTAGGAAAAATTTCTCAACTCTCCCTTAGGTACTCTCCACCCTCAAAAATGCGGGGAATTCGAATTTGCTTGTTTTGATGAAAAGGCAAAGACGAAAAACCAAAAGCAGTCAGAAAATCGACAATTTCGGAAATAAAATGCGGTTGTTACAACACTCCTCTTTTTAAAAGAAATTTTGTCCCCGAAATTTTACTAAATGAGTAAGTGTACTACTGGAACAACGTCAGGTACACGACTTTCAACTGCTTCCCATGCAAACGCTGCAACACTACTTCAAATGCTTTACGTTGCTTTCTGACTTGGAATAAATAAGGATGTCGTCAATAAACACCACCTCAAATTTATCCAAGAAATCGAACTCCACCTCTCGATCTGGTGGTAACTCTAGCTGTTCCTCCAGAAAAACATCCAGAAAGTCTCGAACGACTTCGACATCTTGCGGTAGAAGAGTATCCATCCCTTGTCAATGATGCTAATAAAAATACGACACCATTGGCCTTGAAACACTTAAGGGTTGCATCGCCGTTAGCAACTTAGGTTACGACTTAAATATCGAACCTGCAAACTCGAAACTCTGACCGTCTACAGGGCTAAACTAAACTTTCTTCTCCTTGCACTCAATGCAAGCCCCATACTTAGATACCCAATCCATACCAAAAATCACATCAAAATCTAACAATTCCAATATGATCAACTTGACATGTAGTGTCTCGTTACGGAGGCACACAACACAATCATCAAGCAAACAGGAAGCAAACATACTCACACCTGAAGGTGTAACAACATGCAAACCATAATCAAGACTAACAGGTTTTCTAGCCAATTTTAAAGCAAACCGACTAGATACAAACGTGTGCATAACATCCGAATCAAACAATGCAAAAGCACTTAAACCATTCAAAGTAATGGTACCTGCAACCCCTACGGCGTCGTCTTTCCCCGTCTCCTCCTTGGTCAGTGTAAACACACGGCTCTGCGTAGGCTGTTGCGTCCTCGACGCCACTGGACATTTCCTCTTTATGTGGCCAGGCTTGCCACTACTCAAGCATTCACCCAAATGGTGCTTGTCGCAGTTTTGGCATTGTGGAACGCCAGGTCGGTTATCAACCGCCTTGAACTTCTTGTTGTTGTCGTCACGAGAACCATTCGTTCCTGACTTTCCGTCGAACTTACGTTTCTGCTGGAAACCTTCTTTCCTCGATTCCTTTACAGGAGTAAAACTTGGTCTTGTAGGCCTACCTACCTTCGGGGCAGAATCCTTGGCTATCAATTGCACTCGTTGCAGGATCTCCAAGTAAGTGGGGAGTTGAAAAAGAGCAATGGTGTTATAGAGCTCCAGCGTAGTCCTTTCTCAATCGTCAAGCCTTGAGCTCTTACCCACCCAAGTGTGGCATAACAAGAAAGTTTATCAAACTTCCTTTCGTACTTTCGACAAGGAAAGATTCTCTTCCTTTAAACTTAGGAACTCAGTTTCCTTCTCCTCTCTCTTAACTCGTGGGAAGTACTTTTCAAGAAGCAAAGTCTTGAACAAGGCCCACAGCATTGGATGCTCGTCAGTGCGGTACGCCCGTTTAATCATATCCTACCAGTGACTGGCTCCCTCCTTCAACATGAAGGAAGCACATATCACCTTCTGCGTTTCCGTGACGTCGGTTAACGCAAAGATCTTCTCTAGTTCGCGGATCAAACTTTCCGCTACCAAGGGATTCGTTGATCCGCTTGAACTCTAGGGATGAAAATCGCTGCTTCATCACCACATTAATCCCCACTTGATGTGATTCTTTGGCTGTTGTTGCTACCATTGTTAGTGTGTATTCTGAGCCACAAGTAGCTCAATGGCCTCCAAAAGCCGACCTGTCGCATCCCCCGAACTACTTTCAGGCTCGAGGTGAATGTTTCTCGTAGAACGCAGCATCTGCAACAAACGAGAGAATAAAATTTACTCAAATTATTCGGTAATAATTTGATAAGTTACACAGCAAAACAACACTTTATTTTCACAATAAAAGCGTTATACAATAACCATATACAATACATATATTATACAATATATACATAGTATACATATACCCATATATACATATACCATATGTATAAAATATAATACATATATACAAACAACAAAACTCACGGGATCATCCCGGATCAAAATCCTTGGGGTGCACTAGCTCGAGAGAATAACCGAAGGCATATAGTCCTCGAAACCTATAGGCTCCTCTTCCGGTCCTCCTTGAGTCCTCCTCGGCAACCCTCTCGGGATCCTCATCAATGGCCCATAACTACAGGTGGCTTAGCAACCTGTGCTACCACCTGAAGGGTCATGGCCAACTGCTCTGTCGGATTATCACGATACTGGTCCATGTACCACTTGTACATCTTATGTCGATGATCAGTTTGCATATGCTCAAACCTCCCGGTAGAAATATAATAGTGACCTCCACCCCGTATAGGTATCATAACAGCCTCGCCACACAAGAACATTGTGACATTCTATTTCCTAAGCTAGAGTAGAGTCCTCATCCAAATCGATGTTCTGATATCCGTCACCAAAGGTAGACCGAATATCCCCTCGGTGTGATATTCTCCTAGAATGTGATCCAGACGGTTGTTTCCTCACTGGGGTCACTACACGAACTGCCACTAGCACCTCCATCGATGTAACATGTCTCCCATGGACAAAACAAGAAGCCCGACTAAACCACTGGCCCATCTAAGCAGTATAGTAACGTAAAGCAAAATAAATAAACACGCACTACTAAAATAAATCCAAAAGACAGTCTACCTTGGCGCGCAAGTGGTCACTAGAGCATCAACAAGTACATGCTCAAAAACCTAGGGCTCTGATACAAAAATTGTAACACCCTCTTCCTCGAACATATGTTCCCAAGCAAGGTGTAGTTACTATGTAAATTTTTATTTTTTTCTTTTTCCTTTTAAACACAAACTTGATTTATAATTAAAAACTATTTTGGACAATGCCATGATAGTATTAAAACCTTTCTTTACTCTTTGGGACCGTTTTGCAAACCACACCATAAAATAATAATACTTTAAAAAAAGTAAAGTGTATGAACCCACATAAAGAAAAGTATTTAATTAAATACGAGTATCTTTGCCCAAAATATATAAAAGGAAAATCTTGGAAGAACATTTGTATAATCGTGCCTATCCAAGTCTCACGCCGCCACCAAGCCCCTACTGCTGAGCTTTGGATTTACCTATTACACACGATAACAAACAACAGTGAGTGATAAATCACTCGGTAGGCAACCAGATGCATATGTCAATGCTATGTCATGTAGTGTACAACGATACATATAAAATCATCATTTTCCCTCTTTATTTTAATCGAATAGCTCACTCTCTTTCAGTATTTCATGCGGCCACGAAACACCACACCCTTTGTTGATATGCGGATGAAACATTTAGGCGACAGGGTGTGTGGTGATGATTATGAGCTATTTAAAATAGGGTTTTAAAACCATGTACCATCCTTTGTGTACAATCATTTTGAAAACACAAAATACCTTTGCAATTTTCAAAAATACCCAAAATACCCACAACATGTGAAAAGACCAAAATGTCCCGCATGTAAAATTTTGACAAAATTACCACACATGGCCAGCCCCTTATACAAGCCTAATTACATTGATTTCTCCATCAATTCATCAAATTAAGCATGCATAACCTCAATTCCATCAATCAATTCCATGAAATCATGCTTTAATCAACCAAAATCATGCTTTAAAACACAATTTCACCAAAACCCTAAACCCTAACAATTGGGGCTTTGTCATATGCTTAATACACATCAAATTAATCATCACTAACCATAAATTCATCAATTCCAAACATGAATCCATCCATAAATCATGTAAAACAACCAATTATATGAAAAATTCAAGAGAGATGTTAAAGCTATTTGTTATTCTCCGGTGCCGGAACTATGTAACTACGTTTTGCAGTAACTACAAACAAGTCAAGAGTATTGTAACCAAAAGAGCGAATTTTATCAATATAATTAGATTTATCTCTTTTAATACGATGGGAGTAACATTGTATTCTTCTCTTTTTATCCGTTTATTTTTTGTTCTATATTTTTAAATTACTCTATTGAAATCAATATTTTTTAGGGACATTCATTAAAATAGATAGCATATTATATATATATATATAATCGTTATTTTAGTACTTGAAGTCTACTTTTTATTTTTGCCCCATATTTTTCTAATTAATTCCATTATATATATATATATAGTTACTTAAAAATGAATTTCCATGCAAACAGATTTATGATGATAGCATGTTAAAGTAGTAAAATAAACATTATCTATGTATAAACAAGGTGCTAAATGTTGACAAAGCATCTTGTTTCTTAGCGACAAGTAAATTTTAATAACCTCAAAAATTACAGGGATAACCTAAAAATTTGCATGTTTAAGTTCAAATACGCCCATGAAGTTGAATTTGGGCGTGTTGATTGAAATAGAACAAGTAACAAGATTAAGTAGCGAGAGAGCCCACTAAATTAATTTCTCGGGCATAGGCACAATTCAACGGTAGATATTGGTACACCGTGTGTTCAACCGTGGTAGACATTGGGTACCCAATTTCAACCTCGTTGACATGGGGTATCATGAGTTCAATGCGATTGACCACGGTTGACATGGGGTACCACAAGTTTGACCGCCATAGACATTGGATAGCTGAGTTCAATCGCGGTTGACATTGGATACAAAGAATTCGACTACGGTCAACATTAGGCACATCGACTTACTATAGTCGATAAGGTACTCAAGTTCAAGCTGTGGTCAACAAGGGTACCTCAAGTTAAACTGCGATCAACATTAAATATCTTGAGTTCCACCGCGATCAATAGGGTACCTCGAGTTCAACCATGGTTGACATTGGGTACCACAAGTTCGACCACAATTAGGTACCAATTAGGTACCCGAGTTCAACCGTGGGCATTGGGTATTTCAAGTTCAATTGTAGTTGACATGGGATACCCACGTTTGACAATGATGAGCAGGGAGTACCCAGTTGGTACAATCCACCACAAAACAAAATATTTTCTTCCTTCTTTTCTCATTTAAACATGGAGATTCCAATTTTAAGGTTGGATTATATGTTCATTAGGATATAATTAATGGAACTTTTCATATGAGATATATTTGAGTTTTTGGTTAAAATCACAATAGAGTAGAACTAATAAAGTTTTCATATGAGATTTATTTGAATAATGTGTTTTCTCTAATGATGTTTGTCATTGAGTTAGTGAAAACATTTTTCTGTGATTTGAATTTCTATTTGCATATGCATCTATTAAATGTATGTATTACTAACTTGTGTACCCATATTTCAGGTTGTTAGCTGGTTTTTCTTGTCCCATAATGGAGTGGACAAAGGTTATTTTCTAAAAATTCAACAAAAAAAAGTCATTTTCTTGTCCCAGTATGCAAAAAAGTCACGTTTGAGGCCATATTTCTATTTTTCCTTTATTTTACTACTTAATTTTTCAATTTAATTTATTCTAAAATTGTGTTGTTCTGTGCCAAACAGAACCAAAAAAGATTGTTCATCTATCCTTTCTACTTTAAACGTGTTTTAAGGGTATAGTACTGTTTTGCATATGTGTTTTTCATTTTACAAATGCAAAAAATGCATGAAATATACATAAAACGATACCATTACTGATCTGTCTCAGGGAAGACTCTCTCAGACTTCTAGACCTAAAACAACCTTAAAAGCCATACCAAGGCACACAATAGGCATTACGCACTGCTAGCCTTTCCATATGAGATTATCAACCCTAAGGCGGGAGCAATAGAGTCTACTTAGAGCTCTTATGCTTTTTGATATATAGGATCCTCAAAGAGGCAAGTGTAAAGCATACTAACATGACTAGATATATGGTTTAATATAAAGAACTAGGCTTCGAGAAGAAGAAGAGAGGTTTAGCAAACCATGCTAAGAGAATTCTTATTCATTCGAGTTATTTTTTAGAAACTGAAAACTCCTCCCTTTTATAGAGGAAGGGAAGGAGAAACAGACAAACCAAAGGGAATCTGCTTTTAGAAAAGCGAGGGTCCTATTACAACATAATTATTAAAATGAAACCTTAACATCTTTAACTTTTATAAAGTAAAAGATACTTTAATAAAGTAAAGCTATTAATCACACCAAACTTTGCTTTAATAATGTAAAACTTTAGCGTATTATGGTAGAGATAGGTTGAAGTTCTGGTAGTCAGTCTTACGATCCGATGTCAGACCTGCGAATAATAGTTTTGTACCAACTGTTGATGGAAGTTGGCTGGACTCAAGAGAGTAGTGGGGTTCATACTCACTTGGATCCATAGGATCATATCGATTAAAGTCATAAGTCCACGAGGGATTTGGCGAGAAGCTGAATGGAGCTTATGAGTGTTTACGGATCTTCACAGGCGGACTGTCTTGAGACAATGGTATGGAGGGACACCTATATTGTAGAAAGGAATGAGAATAATTCTCCTATGCTAGTTGAGATGTAGGTTCTCTAGTATCCGGATTGAAATACTCGTGATCGATTAATGCGAGGTAGATGTCGGGTTGAGCCTTGTTAATCTATCCATGTGGTGATAAACTTGGCAAGATTTGTTGATTGGGATCACCATAAACAGTTCCCCATGTATATACTGCCTTGTGGGAAAATAAGACTAGAAGAGTCCGATAATATGGCGATTGAAGATGAAGAGACCATAAGTGTCTTTTCTTTTGCCTTTCTCAATTTGGATTAAGAGATTTTTAATTCGAGCCACCATCTTGTAGATCTGAACTAATTGAAAAGGACCGGACTTAACTCCATTGCATCGTGCTTGAAGAAATGGTGGACTAACTCTATTTTAAAAGCAATACGATCTTAGTATAGAGTAAGAAGACACCAATAAAACCCGAGCTTTGTCTATCAAAATATAGACTAAGCGGATAGATTTGAGTAGTGATTATTTGGGATCAAAATGATCTCCGGATATCCGGAAGGATCAAGTTTCTCGAATATCTTAGCCAAGTAATAAAAGCAGGCGGGTTTTAGCAAACCTTTGGATTAAGGGGAGACTTTGTTGTAGGTATTCTAGGGGAAAAGGACTATCGGGGAGGATGATGAGTTTCATTGTAGGCAATATGGTATGAGTGAACCCTACTGTAGGAAAACCATGAGTGCTTCTTGGCTTTTCTCACGAGGTCAAGAAAGCATATCAGCTATAATATTGTCCTTTCCTTTTATAGGCTTCACCGGTGAAGTCATATGTGAAAAATGAATTTTTAATCGATGAGCTCGGGATCACGGTAGTAGCTTTCCTTTAAAGTCAAGAGCCACTAGGGAAACATGAATTTTCCATCGTATAATAAAGTGATAAGTAGCGTAGATGGAAATCAAACTTTTGTATTCCCTTTGATTACAAGAATCACCTTGAAAGAGATATGGTAATTTTGCTCCACTTGAGAACTTTCCACTAGCATGGCCACGATGTGATATGTACCATCTTTGTCTTGTTTGATTAGGACACACCCGGTAGAGGTCACTAACATCAGTTTGCAATATTGAATTCCATCGAAGGAATCTTCAAACTTGGAGGAGATTGTGCTAGTCTTTTTAGATGATGGACCGGTTGTGGTGTGTTGATCGTCCATTGGTAGGGACCTTTCTTTTTAGGTAAATTATATGCACTACACGACATTTAGGGTAAATCTGATGGCACTTAGTAATATTGAAATTATGCGGATACTACCCAATGGTGTTAAACTTAACAATTTGACTTAATTGACTAGAAATGTCAATTTTGCCCTTGTATATAGTTGTAATAATATGAAATGACTTATATATTCTCTAACAATTTAAAAATACCTAAAATAAATAGACACGTGGACAAATTTAAAAGTAGCGTGTAGCCTATAAATATATATACAATTTATTAATTATATATATATTTTTACTTTTCCTTTTTTTTCTTGTTCTTTTCTTTTTTTCTTCCTCTTCGTTCTTCTTTTTTCCTTTTCGTTCTTCTTTTTTTCCTTTTCTTTTTTTCTTCCTTTTCATCTGGGTCTGACCTTTGGCTTAAGAACATGTGTCACTCAAGCATGTTGTTTTCACCACGCATCTACCGCCCCTCTTTCCCCCAAAGACACAAACCACAAAACCATTATTCTCAATTTCTCTAAGATCGACCGGTCTATCCTATTGTCGACAACACACCCTTGAATCCTCACCAAGCTATCGGTTAGCAAGCAACCACAACTCAACAATGCATAGCGGTGGTAGTTCATCAATGGGGCTGAATCTCCATCAGATAGACAAACAAGATTGGAATTACAAGGAGGTATTTTTTGGATTTTGGTTAATGGGATTTGTGGGTTGGATTTAGTGGAAAGTGGCTGATTGGGACAAGTTTCAAGGGTTAAAGGACGGGTCGGAGAAATAAAAGGAATGGATTTGGTGAAAATGTTGTTTTCATTTTCACGATGAAAATACGAATCCTCCAACCTTGCTAGAGCCGAAATTGCTCTTGGAATACGACGCAACCTGATCATGCGCAGTGGTCGAACTAGTGGAAAAGGATCTGGGTATGGTAGAATTGGACTCGGAAGGGCCTATACGTAAAAAGGTAGGCTGGAGGATGAAAAACATAGACCCAATGAAGATACCCACAAGGATAAACAGAAGCCTCTGTTCTTTGAAGAGGTAGTTGATGGATCTGGGGAGAGATCTAGGGTGCTTGAGGGTTTTGGGCGAGTATGGAGATGTTGGGGTTGTTAGGATCTCTACGTCCCATCTATGATTCACGCTTGATTGGTTATGTAGCTTCATGCTTGCTTGCTTGGAGAAATGCCTTGTGCTCTCCTTTTTTCTAGAAAAACTACGACCTTTTGAGCTTCAAAGATTGAAAATGCTAATAAAAATTCCAATCAATATGGAATTGTAGATTTTTGAAGCTTTTCTTTTGAAACTTCAAGCGTAATGTTCAAGCATTTCCAGCTACAAAATGCAAGAGAAAGAAAAAGTAAAAGAAATTAAAAATAAAAGAAATATTAAATTATTTAATTCATAATTTTATTTAATTAAATAATTTATATTTAATGACACAATTGTCCTTTTGGTACATTAAGTTTAACATGTTTGACCTACTATGATGAGGGAGGTTATGCGAAAAATGATGTTCTTGGGGTCTATCTATATTTAGGCTAAGCGTCGGGGTAGTTAATTATATTAACCTTTCTTTTTAGTAAAGTAGACATCTGTGATGTATGTTGAGCAGACATCTTGGAATAAAGTTCATGATAAAGTTAATAGTGTTAAAAGCTTGGATTTGCTTTTGAGTAAAATCCTTATCAGGAACTTTAATAGTTCTTAGGCCAAGTCTGGGCGAGGAGTACTTTCCTTGTTTGAGCTGTATGCCAAGGAATTCAATGGTCGTCACATTATGGGGCTCTTCTTTTCGAGAAGGCATTATGTCAAAGTGATACGCTTGTTGAAGAAAGGTGGCCAGAGGGCTTGATGGCTAACTTCATCTTTGAGAAGAGGATATTGTCAATATAGACAAGAAATGAATAAAGGATTGGAGTAAAGATCTTGACCATTGCCTTTTGGAGCGAGGGGCCGGGCGGTTTTGAGACCAAATGGCATCACTCTCCATTGATAAATGTTTTGGGTTGATCATAAGAGTGAATACCAATCACCAAAATCGACTTTAAATTAAATTTGAAAAAGATTTGTGAGTCATGGAGATGAGAGAATAAAACATCGATTATGAGGTAGAGGAATTTATCATCTTTAAGGAAAAGATTTAGATCCACTGTAATCAATCACAAATCTTTTCTTGGCTCGGACTATTTCGCATGTTTATTGACATAGAACACTTGGCAAGCCCAATCGAAATTAATGGGCTCAATTAATCCTTTTTAAGTAGTGAGTGCATTCTTGTTTTACTAATTCAAGCTCTAAGGGGCTCATTCCATAATGTGTGGCCTTGGTAGGATTAATATCTTCATTCATCTTGAATGGCGGTCGACAAAGAATTCTAAATTCTTTCATAGAGGATTTGGATGTTGAAAGTTGGCATGACTATGCATAGAGGCGAAGGCTCTATAGTCTTAATTCTTCAAAGGCCGATAATAGGCTCACTAAGAGTATAAATCTTAGGAGAACTAGTATATGGCTTTAAGCTCCTTTATATAGTATACCATGGGGAAGTATCCGGAGATGTTGGGCTTAAGCATAAACATCCATTCCAATGAGAATGTCTTTCTCTAGGAGTTCACTTCTAAGGACCTGCGTCCAAATAACATAATTAGAAAAAAACTTAAACCTAATGGGCTTCTTGGAGATGAGCGGGTCTCGAAAGTTTGATCATCAGCCTGAATTTTTCAATGTGGGTTTTCTAGGCTTCGGAGGAGGACCTTAGGATTCATCATAGTCTTATGAAATCCATTATCCATATATGCTATAACCTAGATAGGAATTGCATACTTTGAGTGGAGGACCTGAATGGACACATTCGGAGAAGGAATCCTTATAGTCTGCATAATTGGAGCAAGAGATTCATCAGCGAGGGTTGATTTTAAGGGCATAGGAATCATCGGTATCTTACAGTCGAATAATAAGGTGAGGAGCTTGAATAACTAGAGTAGTTTGCTCATCTTCTTGTTCTTGTTCGAAAATAATGACTCAAGAAACTGCATCATCGTCACTAGGTAGAACTTGAAATTGTTGGACGAGCTTAGAGGGTTTTCTAGCGGGACAATTTTTGCATAATGTCTTTTTTCCCATGATTGAAACATGTGGCATTGAGGTTTCTACCTCTTGGATCGCTTGTGAAAGCGGGAGTGGAGTGTATCTTTTCTTCTTTTTGAGTTTCTTTGCTTTCCATGGGTCAACGGAGCTAAGCTTATGGTAGTAGCCTTTTTGTCTAACATTGGCATTCTGAATCTTGGCATTTAATCCTTAGGTGGGGGTCCTTGCAGACCGGTCTAAGCTTCCTCTATTTGGAGAAGAAGTCTTTTATGACTTCTTGTCTTCGAAAAGCTTATCAACTACAGCAAGTGCCATATGATGTATTTGGCCAATTGAGATATTTTTTAGATCCCTATTTGTAGTATTGATGGAGTTCTGTACTTCACTCTGTATTTCATCAGGTAAGGAAGAAATGAAGACCTATTTGATGTTGGGTTCATCAATACCATGAGTTGATATCTGAGAGGAGACATGGCTTCATAATGTTTATTCAAATCTTTTTAGATAATGAACAACATTTTTGTTGAAGTAATCTTTTAGGACTTGGGGTAAGATCTGAACATGATCTCAAAAGAACTCAGTATATATGGCTCCGAGCATAATCTGAGGATTAGTGGTGCGGAGAAGTTAAAGCTGTTGATATTCACCAAGAGATTAGAACCAATCTCTGAGGGTGCCAGAAAACTTGGAGGAGAAGTCCTTTAAAATTGATTCCATAGGAAATGTGTGGTCTACTGATTGGTTGTCAATCCATGCACTGAATTCATGCATTTGACTCCGCCATTGTGAATAGGGGAGAGGTTCAAAACAAAACCAAACTCCATCAGTTTTTCCTTTTAGATTTGGAGCTGGAGGAGGAGGAGCATTAGTTGTTATGCTCTCCATTGGTTCTATCATTAGATTTGATAAATCAACCATTTGTTCTAAAGAGGACCAGCCCATTTCTATATGGTAAGAAGATAAGGACCGAGAATGCGTCGATTATGAGATTTTTAGTGTTTGACTCTCTTGGTTGGTGGAAGTGGGCATTACATTTTTTCGAGGAGGAGGATGGTGCGAGGCTCTTGAGGAGGGCGTGCTACTGAAAGCACTTCATCTTTGATAATCGAGTCATTCCACCAGGGGTACTCTGCCTTAGGAATTGTTCCGGGTTTGGGAAGAATATCTGGACGTCTATATAAGCCATGGAACATAGGAATTGGATAGTTTGAAGCAGGGTGCTGTTTGTTTGGATGCTACCTATCAAGGTCATCATCAATCTCTTTGAAACTTCTTACGTCTTCTTATTTCTGCTTCTTTATCTGCAAATGCGGGAGGAAGAGGCGTTCGATGGTTTATGATATCCATTAATTCCTTGTCAAGAGCAGGATATTCTTTGGCTTGGATGGGTGTATAATTGGGCAACTTCATCCGAAGGACCTACAAGATGAGCATCAATTATGTGAGTCGAGCTACTACTCTATCAAGCTTTGTATCTATCTAGGTCA
Organism: Rhamnella rubrinervis; assembly: GCA_007844105.2. Lineage (NCBI taxonomy): Eukaryota > Viridiplantae > Streptophyta > Magnoliopsida > Rosales > Rhamnaceae > Rhamnella > Rhamnella rubrinervis. The sequence goes on along the minus strand of CM017574.2, from coordinate 27,531,075 downwards.
ATATCGGTTACGTGCGAGAGTTTAAGGTCTACCAATTTAAACTTCTGCTTCTTGGGTAATTGGCTTTCTGGATTCGTCCAGCATAACTTCCTTTTGTTGGATATAAGGCCTAGAGGAAGTTTAGAGACCAGGATGATCTTGCCTTCCAGGGGAGGAAACTGAGATTGGTATGTTTGCGATTAGGGCAAACATCATATATGGTGAGCTACTTGAGCTGCGGTTTCCTTTTCTAGTATTTTTAGCGCTTCCCGATATATAGGAAGAGGCTTAGTAGGATCATGCCGAGGTCATCTAGGAGGAGTTTATGGCTTACAACGAGATTTGTTCTTTCTCTTTCTCCTTCGATAGGGATAGCACTCGTCATCTGAGTCATCATTCTAGTCATCCGATCATATCTGGATAACACATAGAAGGATCAATATCACGGATAAAGTGACCATTAATATGGTGACAAAATTAAGGGATCCATCAGTATTAAACTCTGCAATAGGTATATCCTTTTCTAGATCAAGACTACACTATCTAAAGGCAGGGGTGATCATGAGGGTATGGAATACCCCTTGATGAAGAAGCTTCTGATGAAGACTTGCTGAAAGAAGTTGGACGGTACCATCGGTCATGGATTGGAAGGAAGAATCCGTGGAGACTAACGGAGTAGAAGCCTTATGAAGTTGTTCATATCTGGTAAACCACTCTAAAGGACTAATTCCTTAAGACCTTCTGGTGCAATCTGCTTTGGAGTGTGGATGATCGAAGCGATATCATCTCTTTCTGTGGTAATTTGTAAAGGAAGTCCTTGGAGACTTGGACCCGCAGGTTGAGCATGATTCGAAGCCAATAAACCACTTGATAGTGTAGGGTACCAGCATAAGCGGTAGCAACCTCTTGACACCGGTCATCTGGATTTGAAGTTTAAGCATATTAGGAAGGTTTGGGTCCTTTAGAGAACATTAAAATTAGGGTAGAATGTTAAGAGAATACTCCCTGCATTTAATATTGTGAGAACAGTGCCAATAATAGCATGCTCATATTTGAGGAAAGTAGAGTTGAGCAAAGCCATTTTGATTGCTGTAGGAATACCCTGTCGGGCATGAGCTGTAAGAATTATCTGGATAGCCCCAAAGTCCATATCTGAATAACCATCTTTGAGCTAATCTTGGATGTGCTAGAGAGGTATTTCCATATCTATGTACTGCTCTTGTTGGCTAGCAGGAATAAGGCAAGTATCCATCTTAGAACTTTGGATAACTTCCTTTGAGTAAGAGGAAAGAGGGCATATCAGTCTTCGAAGAGACCGAGTAACTGGATTTCCTTGGAAAACATTATAGGGGTTGGTAAGTGGTAATTTTGTGGTTAGAATCTTTGAGTTTTTTGGGACATGAGAAAAACTGCATAAAGAGGAAGCGGATGAGGAGATTGAAGAAGAAGAGGTGGTTCTAGATAAAGACATGGAAGAGGATAAACGAGGTGGTGTAAACTGAATTTCAGAAGAATCACTCATAGCTGTAAAACCTTCTCTACTCCCCAATCCTTTATATCTTACCATCTATCTAGCATACCTTCATTAAAATTGTTCTTGAATACTGTTTATCGGCCAAGTTATTTAATTCTTGAAAATACAAAATACAATTTGGTACTTTCAATGTACAAAAGAATTTTTAAAAATTCTTTTGTAAATCATCACTGAACGGACCCTAAACCACCAGTTTTTCATCACATAAAAGGATAAACCACAGTTTTTCATCTTTATATATAATCCTAAAATATAATCTATGTTTCTTCCATCTACTTTCTTGTAAAACATAAAATAGTAAAATTGAAAGGTCTACTATGGTACAACTGAGCATAATCTTTCAAACAAATAATGTGTAGGTGTATATCATTGAAACTTAGTGCATTTATATATGCTACAATATTTTTAAATATTTCTGACCCTATATGGGTCTTTAAATTAAACGAATTAGCTTCCACTTTGCTTGCTTGCATTGCCCCTGTTCTTGTATTCTCTTTAAGATTCCTTGCAATTCTCTCCTTTTCTTCTCTCGAGCTTTTGAAGCAAAAGCTGCCCTTTCTATCTCGAGGTCAGCGACCATCTTCCTTCTCTAGGAATCACGTTCTGATTGGCGGCGAAGCTGCTCCTGCTTAACCTTCAAAAGGTGGTCAAATAGTTTTCTGGCTTTCTCATCCTTGAGTATATCGTAGGACGATTTGAGCTTTTGGAAGTTGGAATGGGCATCCGGATCGTGCGGCCTCTTGTCCGGTGTAACTCCAAGGCTTTTGCTTTATATGCCCTTGATATCTCTATCTCTGTCAGCTCTGCACCTTCCTCCCCAGACGGTAACCCAAGAACGCTATAGTGATCTACATCCATATCCATAGCTTATGCTACCACCTACAAGAATTTGCACTTGCTCTGTAAATTTGTCAAACGGTTTGTGGACATTAAAAGTTCATCTAACGGCACAGATAACAAACACCAAAGAAACTAGTAATAGATTACTTAAGCATAAAGCAATAACATAGGCAATAGATCGATCTCTATGTAATTGTGTTGATCATTATATTATTTGGTTTATTAAAGCTAGATTGTGTTGGAAATATGTACCTATTAGTGTTAGATGGCTGGCTGGAGCGTCCCACAAACCTGACAATAACACAAACGCCTTTAAAGAAAGATTTGAATAGCCTAAAGACCAAAGGTGAACCAAAGGAAGACCAAAGGCTATTATTATATAGAGATAAAATCGTAGTCACCTTGATAGTGTAACCGACGTGGGACTTTTCACGAATATATAGGAGAAAATAATAAAGCTCAAAACATTAAATTCCACTAGCTATAATTCAATGTGGTAGTACATATGACCGCTTAACCAAACTATAACGCTACCTAGTTATTGGGATTGAATGATGCATATGAGTACCATAAAGAAAACAATAAAATATTGTTGAAGAAAACAAGAAACAATAAAATATTGTTGAAGAAAACAAAATTAAGTAAAACAAATTAAATTTATGTAATGAGCATCGGTAGAGACCTACGAATTAATATAGGCAGCTGATGATCAGTATTATTAACTTTGATTAATGATCTATATATGCATTTAAAACAGCTTCATAGGCTTAGGCAGAATAGTAGACATTAACTTTTTATACTATAGTCTACATCTATATATATATGCACACACACATATTAGTGATACTGCAATTTTCAGAGGCAGCTGGATTTGTCTTTCAAATTTATTCATGTGTTCCATGCATAATTTTCTATTTTTGAAATTCTGATCCACCTTTCATTATTTAAAACTAAGAAGCAATTTCTTCTTTATTTGTCTCAGACAAAACGTATTGACTAAAGTAGGAGCATAAGCAGTAGTTTCACTATTTTCTTCTATTAAATGTTTAGTTGTTAGAGGTGTATGATATTAGTAAAGATAATACACTATAGGTCTGTCTATTGGAGTATATGAGGCATAAATTTTAAAGGACCTTACTGCTTATGTGGTAAATATCTATTTAATAGACAGTACATATAAATATTAACTATCTAATGGATTCTACTTAGAATGGTATTAACTTATATTTGTAATTTAATTTTTAAAGTTATATCCAATTACAATTAGGTTTAGTTAAAAGAAAAAGAAAAAATGATAAAAATAATCTAAATACTGAGTCATAACAAAGCTTCCAAAGGTAGACAAAGTCTCCTTCATAGCCTTGCTAAGAATCATTGACGAGATTTTTTTAAAAGCTCTATCTATTTATTTAATGTGGCATAATTTTTCTACCAGTAGACAGTGTCATTAGAGATGCTCTAATTTACCCAAAACACGTTGCAAATTTAGATCCATTAAGTAGTCACGCGTGGATAACAGGTGTCAACAAAAATATAAAGGGAAAATATATTTCTTCTACTTGAATTTTTTTTTTTTGGTTCAATAAAGAAGGATAAATTAAATAAATAAAGGCTAGCTGCATAAAAAAAATCTTTTAATAGGTTAAACAAACAATGAAATATAAACACTCAATAGCTTGGCGATAGTAAAATTAAGTATGTATTTCATAGCCATCTAGATTCGATCAGATATATAGTACTTTGGATAGACCAAAATTTTTCATTAAAAAAAAAAAAATGAAATATGAACAACTAAAGTAGAACTAGTATTCTACAAAATTATAGGCGTCCAACCAATATGGGCACTGTATCTATAAGGGTTGTGTGAGCCAAACCATTATCCTCCTAAGCTTCCACTAAACGTTTCAATATAATGAAAATTCCGGGACTTTTTCAAAAATTAAACTCAACCGCGGTAATTATTTCAAAAACTGAATCAATCGTGGTCAATTTTCTAAAAATAAAACCCAACTGCGATCTTTATTTTTAAAACCGAACCCGACCACAATACCTCTTTTGTAAACCGAATCCAATCCCAGTCTCATTTATGAAATCAATCTGGACCGCGGTCTCCTTTCTAAAAAGTGAACCGGATCACAGTCTCCTCTCTGAAAATTAAACTGGACTGTGATCGCTTTTTTGAAAACTGAACCCAACCGCAGTCCTTTTTCTCCAAAATCGAAAACCATATTGGACTTTTCTCAAAAAACCGAATGCAACAGCTATTTATTTCAGAAATTCAAATTTGATTGCGTCTCCTTTCCGAAAATCAAATCCAGTCTCTCCATTTTTTCTGAAATCAAATACCACGTTGGTCATCCCTCGAAAAATCCAATCCAACATGATCATTTTTAAAAGTCAAACCCAACCGTGGTTGCCTTTCTAAAAGACTGAATCTGACTACCTTTTAGAAAAATCAAATTTGACAATGGTCGCCTTTATGAAAATCAAATCCTCAATGTGGTTGCCTTTCTGAAAATCAAACAAGATTGTGGTCACGATTTCAACATAGATTCTCTATCGTGTATATGTTTTCTTTCTTTTAATTTATGGGGTATTTATTTATTTATCCTAAATTCCTTTTTTCTTTTCTCAATTAACTTTGACGTCATAATTTTATAGAAAAATTAGTGGTTGTGATTGTGTACCTTCATTTCAGGAAGCTGGGTGGTTTTCATGTTCTTTTTTTTTTAAATGAATAAAAAAAGGTCTCATTTTGATAAATATTAACTTTAGAATTGGAACCTATCCATCCAACATAACCACGGCCGACCCTTACCATAGGCAGGGTAGACAGTCACTTAAAGCCCCACCTATGGTGAGCTTATGGTGAGGGCCCCTAAAACATATATATATATATTACATATAATTTATAAATAAAATCTATTAAAAAATAAACTGTACTAATTTTAATAATATGTACAATAATATATTAACTAACTTAAATGGGTAGTCCACCTCATTTATCACTTTGGACTTATGTATCTTTAATTATTTTCTTTTTATTTTTTTCTTATCCAAGAGACGCTAGATCCCAGTTCCAAAATACTACTGCATATTGATTTTGATATAATATATTTTTTTACTTATATTTTATTAATTTATATGTATTTTTATTGAATAATAGTTTTTTACTAGATTTGTTTTTAAATAATTTAAAGTTTGAAGCGATTGTCTATCTAGGAAGAAATATCTTATCAATTCTTCAAATAATTTAAAATTTGATATTGTAATGATTGTGGATTAATTTAGTATGTCTACAAGAAAGTATTTGTTTGGATATTAAAACAAAAAAAATTGAAAAGTTTATATGTTAAAATTTTTATTTTTATATATATATATATATATATATTTATATAGGCCCTTAATTTGAATTGAAGACTCTTAAAATGTTAGGGTTAGTTCAGGGCATAATAAAGCTGAGTACATTTGAGTTACTAAACGGGGCTTATTATGATTTAAATCACACATGCTATAAGCAGCTGTGAGAGTCTCGTTAGTTTTATTCTACTACATTCTTGTTCTTGTTCGTATGTTGTTCAGTTTCATTTTCATGTTTCTCTGGTGGCTTTTAATTTGATTTTGTCTTATGGTATATATATACATATATAAATATATATCTAAAAGACATATATGCATTTGAAAAAAAATATATATATATATATATATATATATATATATATATATATATATATATAGACATAGAAGTTCTATATCTACCTTTTAAACTCAAAAGCCCTACAGATCTTAGCTAATTAATTGACATATAAACTGTCGTTTTTTTTGTAAAACATAAAATAGGTGGTAAAGTTAAGAGGTCTACCACCAACTAAAACATAAAATAGGTGGTACAGTTGAGCATAATCTTTTAAACAAAAAATATACATGATGTATTGAAAGATCAAAATTGCAACGGAAGCTAAAAACTACTATGTTAAACATACCAATGAATTAAGTAATTCAACATAAATACCCTACTGACATGCATATCTTCTAGCTGCTCTTCCAACTTAGTGATTAGCACCATACATTGTCAATCTACACAGATCTTTATGGTAAGATCTTCCAGACTATTCTCATAATAGTATAGTAGTGTGTCCACACACTACTACAAATTTGGATTTCAACCACGCTTGAAAAATAACATGGAATCATATGTGTTGACACTTTTGTGTTTAAGTGATGTTGTGGTACAAAAACAAGCTCGTCAAAATTTCCATAAGATTAATTACAAACAACAACGCATTGAATAAAAAGGGTCATTGCTGTGTTAAATTAACAATGATTTCAAATAAAGTGACATCAAATGTTTAAAATTTGAGGACAATTTTTTAAAAAAGCAATATGAAATTATATCCTAAGTATTTGGCGGAAACTTTTCCCTCTCATGATTTCATTGGTTTTCCAAGTCAGTTCTTTCAATTTCCACCTAAAATTTCTCCTAAATATGAAACCCCCTTCTTAGATTATCATTCCCGATCTGAAACCCCCTTCCCCCTTCGCAAACTCGAATGATCTTCTTAAATTTCACTCAACAATATTTCCGGTAGTGAGTGGTAACGTGAGGTTGGTTCATCATCTATTTACTAAACTACAAACAGAGAAAAATCAGCTGAACCTACGAAACTCACATTTGGCTTTCATCTCAGCCACATCTCCGAGCCCAATCTCTTCCTTCAAGTTCATCTACTTCTTTTTACCTTTTTCCTCGTGTAAACCATCTTCTTCTTTCATTTTTTTAATTATTTTTCAGGGTTCTCGTTTGTTGATTTTGGTATTAATAAATTTATTAATACACCCTTTTAATCAAAAAAATTCTCTTGATAGATTCCCCTTCTCGATCTTAAACTTTGTTGGAAATTATAGTTTCCCTTCCTCTCAAAATCAATCTCCCTCTCATCCCTAAATCAGTCTTCCTTTCCTCCTTAACAAAATCCCCAAATACCTAAATACCCAAATCCTTCTCTATAGTTTCCCTTTCCCTCTTTATCCAAATGAACGGCTAATAAGAGTTTCCCTCTTGATCGAAACTTAGGGGTTTACTAAGCCAGTAGATAACGATTATAGGTCCCCTTCGATAAAACTATTGGCAAGGTTGTCGCGAGTTGGCGTTGTCATGAATTGGTGTCGTTGAAAGTTAAAGAAGAAAAAAAACAAACCAAAAATATAAAATGCGCCACTTTGAAACATCAAAACGGAGCCAATCCCATACTGCCATGTTATTAGACCTAATTCCAATTTGACCATATTTTTCTTAATTGATCACCACACCACAACACTTTTGACAAAAATTTATGCCAAAAAATCTTGTTGTTCTATTTTAAAGGAGTGTCTTGGTGACTCGGCATTGTCGGACAGCTAGTTGCAGGCCTTATATCGGAATTAGAAGCAGGTGAGCTTATCCAATTCCACCATTGCTCTTTTCGTCATTATTTTATAATGATATCATCTCCATCTGATCCAATTTTACACTCTAAATTGTTGTCCACCTTTGAGCTTTTGTATACTTTATTTTTATTTTATTTTATTTAATATATAGAATCAAATATCATTGGAAGAGGTTTTCTTTTTCTTTCTTTCAATTTCATATGTCAATTTTATTGATCAACGCTAGACTTCTTTTTATTTATTATTTCGATTTGGGGGCGGGATAACTTTAAGGTTTTGAATTTTGGGGTAAGTTTTTTATTTAAATTTTGCAATTCAAAAATGTTATAAAGAATAAAAATATGCAGATGGCAACTATATGAACGAAATTCCCACCGAGAATGGACCCAGAGGCCTAAGGTGGAAAACCGGATTGGCTATCAAGGTCCAAGGTAGAAGATTGATCAAAGTCATTAGACTACCGAGCGAACCAACCTTATTTATGGCTCGGCTCGGGCGAACATGAAGTTTTACGGAAGAAGCTTCAATATTCAACTTGGAGACTTGGCTCGGACATTAAGAGAGCCAAGCGGCAACATAACTCAGCAAATAGAAAAGTTCATTAAACAATCAGTACTAAATACTTTCCAATATTCTACTTTCCAAATATGGGATGAGCCAACTTGGGAATTTGCCCTAAATCTAGGCGGTAGGGTTTCTTACCCTTGGTGAGGAAGGTAAAGCCAAGCTTATAAAAACCCCATCAATATTCCTTAGCAAAGGTATGCACTCTAATGTTGTATAGCATTCAAAGCCCAAAGCCGATTCTTTATACTCATAACAGAACTGACTTGAGCATCAGAGTCTCTTTGGCTTTATACCACAGTTGCCCAAAAGCTTCACGCTTCCTTTGTTTTCTGGTCGGTGGCGGAGTGCACGGCGGTTTATGGCGCAAATTCTGTCATAAATAGTTTGGCACTAGAAGGAGGACTTGTGGCGAGCTTTGACACAAAACCATGTGAGCCTATTTCCGGCAAGTTTCGAACAAGATCACCAATGGCATGAACAGCGTCAAACCCTATCTTCTATAGTCGTCATGCCTAACCGACGGGAAAATGAAATAACATTAATCCAAGGCAACATTGCGGGAACATCAGCTGCTAGTGGCAGAGCCACCATTAATGACATCCAATTTGAGCAGCTTATGGCTCATATGGAATAACTAGTCCAGTCACAAGGGCCCAAAACAAGCCTTGATGAGGCGGGAACAAATCAATATGTAGCTATTGGAGGCATTCAATGCGGTTCAAACTCAATTACCCAGCAAGGGTGACCAACCATAGAGGACAAGAGGGATAGAGGTAACAAGTTGCGAAAAAGCACCCACTAAGCCAAAGGAAGGAGATATAGATCGGAGCGGCCCGGTCAAACAAGCATAACCATGGTGAGAGCGGAGGCCATTCTTGGAGGATTCCATGGGGCTATGAGTCGAGTGGGCCTCTCTTGCAGACAAGCACACCCCAAAGAGGAAGGGCAGTGGAGACCGGTGCCAATCAAAGATAAGAACAGGGGACAACAGATTTGAGCGAGCAAATCGGCTCGACAAGACGAGAGAACCAACAATTGGTATGGCGCGATGTACCGATCACGCGTTTGTGGACACTATCACTTTGATCAACACACCCCGGGTTTCACGCGCAAAGCTTGCATTGTATGGGTTCATAAACAAAGGTGAACCGGCTTGAGACTACATACAGCGGTTCAATGACATGAAGGTGAAAAATGGATTTCGGATGTAGTCGCTGTAGTGCTTTCAAGCGGATTATTGTTTGGGACCAATATATGATTATATATATGGTCGGAAGAAGCCTAGGAATCTGTAGCAAGCCTTGCAAAAGCTGAGTTTTCTGATCTTGGGAAAAAAGCTGAGCTAGACATGTAGAAACATACAAGGAGGGACAAATCATATCCTCAAATCTTGGAACAAATCGAGCCGAGCCAAGCCAAGCATTAAGGCTCGATTGATTGAAGCTACAGAATACTCGCGGGACCAAAGGACAACCCATACTAATATCTGATTCTTTCGGATAGAATATTGAGAGAATTGAAACGATGCAAAAGAATCCCATAGGAGGGAAGAGCACAATGGTCCCCAGGGGCTGGTTATAGAAATTTGGGTTAGTGGTTTCCCCACCCAACTAATCAAGCACATGGAAGGAATTCATGAGGTGTCTTTGTGGCTGCGACCTATGAGTTGGATCCAAAACCGAGACAACTCTAATGGTGTGCTTTTCCACGGGGGTGTGGCCACACAAAGGAGGAATGCCGAAAACCTTCGAGAAATAGAGGAGTTATTGAAATGCATATACCTCAAGCAATTTGTCTCAAAACAAAAAATGAGGCTTGGACGGACAAATGGAGGAATCCCCAGGAGGAAGACTCCTTAATGGGCCAACAATGAAGTGGAGGTTTGGAAAGTCATTCGTTACATTCGGGAACATGCGAGGAGGTGAACTGGGGAAGATAAGAATAGTCTATGCTTAGCAACCAATAGAACAAGTTTCTTCAGTTTGAAATGAAGAACCAACTATTACCTACGGTAAAAAGAACAAGCTACTGCTAGGGTGTTGTACCCATGATGATGCTTTGTTGGTCCTGCGGGCGTGGAAAATTATACCATCAAAGCGATATTAGGTATATAATGGAAGCTCGATAGACATTGTATTCTCGAGCACATTAAAAATGGGGATTAACCCATCTGTAATATAACCCACTCAGAGCCACCCAGTTGTGTTTGATGGTAATGAATGCCTAGCCAAAGGAGAACCACCGTCCCTATCCGCAAAAGCGTGACCGGATGACAAAATGATGGTGGTAGACACTCATTGGCCTACAACATGATCTTTGGGTCGTCCATTGTTACACCTTGCGAAATGATCTCATCCTCTATCATGAAGATCAAATTCCAAACTACCAATGGGTGGGTGAAGTGAGGCGACCAATCCGGCTCGGATCTATTACGTTAAGGCTGTGGATGGAAAAATAAATAGCAAACTAGAAGCCGGGGGTGTCATAGGTGGAAAAAATTGATGCCTTGGAGGATCTAGAGATGTGCGATTAGATCCGGAACACCGTCGATGCGACAAAATCGGAACTTCGGATGGATCAGAGGTTCACCTGCTTGATTCAATTTCTAAAGACCAGGTAGTACTTTTGCTTGGTCTGGGAAGACATGGTGGGAATAGATCCGGCGTTATTTTTCACAAGCCGAATGTGGACCCTACCCACAAACTTATTCAAAGAAGGAAAAACTCGGTACTTTAGAGATTTCGACTCGCGCCTACATGATGGTGGCACATGATACTCTATTAATATTTATGTCTATGTGGCACCATCAGGAGGCGGTCGAAACCTCGAGGTCTGAGTTTTTTGAAAGGAGGAAGTTTGTATTAGAGTGGAGTAAAGTCATCAACGAGGAAATTGATAAGCTATTAAAGAACATGTTTGTTAAAAAGTACTTACCGGATTGGCTTACCAATGTGGTAGTGGTGCTAAAATGGGAAGCCACGTATGCATTAACTACTAATTTGAGCAAAGCTCATCCAAAGGACAGCTTTCCCTACCTAAGATTGACATGCTAATGGATGCCATACTCGGTCATCCTGTTAAAGTTTCATGAACGCTATTAGGGTTATAATCAAATTATGATGCAACCAAATGATTAAGAAAAACATTATTTTGCAGGAAAAAGAATTTTTATTTACAAGGTCATGCCATTCAAATTGAAAATGCGGGGCTACATACCAATGATTGGTAAACAAGATGTTTGCGCGCACCTTACTCAACATGGATGTATATATTAATGATATGTTACTCAAGTCCGTTTGCCGCAGTCCATCATGTTCACATTTAGCTTAGGCCTTTAAAGTGTTGAGCGATACTAAATGAAGCTAAACCCCACAAAGTGCACATTGGCGTTGGCTGGGACAATTCCTTGGTTATTTGGTTCGCGTAGAGAGGATTGAGGCTAACCCGATCCGAATAAGAACTCTGCTAGACATGCTTTCCCCTCGTATCATTAAGGAAGGCAAAGACTGAATGGAAGAATAATAGCGGCGAGCTGCTTCATCTCAGGTTGTCCAGATCAATGTGTTTCATTTTGAGCCTTGAATGAAAACAAAGACTTTGAATGGACAGAGCGAATGTGAGCATGCATTCCAGTGGCGAAGGCGTATCGACCTCTCCTCCAATATTGTCCAAGCCAAAGCGGGAGCCACTATACATACCTTCAATCTCAGATAATATTATCAACTCGTGCTAGTTTGAATTGAAAGAAGAGCAACAACCTATATACTATGTCACGAGCTAGCGGTGCCGAAACTAGATATTCTTTCATTGAAAAGTTGGCGTTGGCTGCTTTGTTTCATCCAAAAATTGAGGTTGTACTTCCGGTGTCATAAGGTTATGGTAGTAACCTCATATCCCTACGCGGATGTACTTATGCCCGAACATAGCAGGGGAGGATGGTGTCTTGGGCAATTAAGTAGGAGAATACGGGATAGAATACCAGCCTCGCATCAACCATTAAATCAGATGTTGGCTGATTTACGTGGCGGAGTTCATAGGGAAGGCCAAGCGAACATAAAAGAAATGATGTAGAAAATCTAGACAAACCAATGGAAGATATTCCCAGTCATCAGAGCTTGCTCACATGGAAGCATTAGGCAATGAGACACACTAGAACTTGGTATTGGGCCCGCTTTGGAAGTTATTTGTTGATGGCTCCTTGAATTGGCATGAAGTTGAAGCGGTCATACTAGAATCGAATGAGTTGAATTCGGAGCAGGCTTTCTATTTTGGTTTTCCTACTTCAAATAATGAAATATGAGAGGATTATGGAGGAACTCATTCAACAATTTAGTTATGTCGAGCTCCGTCAGTTACCAAAGGCTGAGAACACTCAAGCTGATATGTTAGCCGCTCTGGTAGCAATGGCAAAGGGAGGACGTGGAACTATACCCCTGGAGTTCCTATCCGAGCCAAGAGTAAAAGTGTCAAAGTAAAGGAAAGGGAAGCATCAATGAATATAGATCATGTGCAAGAGCTTGAATGGATGAGTCCAGATAATAGGCTGCTTGTTTTGAAATTGTTCCTCCGACAAATCGAAGCTTAAAACTAAAGCTAATTTAGGCGGTATTCAATGATAGATGGGAAGTTATATAGAAGAACATTCACTGGGCCATTACTGAGGTGCCTAAATAAAAAAGAGTCGAACCAAGTCTTGGCTGAAATCTATGAAAGGCATTGTGGCAATCATTCAGGTGGAAGAACTCTTTGCGTTACAAAGTTATGTTGCAGGGGTATTATTGGCCAACCATGCGAAAAGATGTTGTAGACTATTCTCGGCGTTGTGACAAGTGCTAGCGATTCGATTCGATTCCACATTTACCTCTCGAAGAATTGACTAGTGTGACGAGCCCATAGCCATTCATGCAATAGGGGCTAGATATTGTGGGACCTTTGCCATTGGCAATAGCTCAAAACATTTCATCCTCATGATAGATTACTTTAGTAAGTGGGTAGAAGTCGAAGCATACTCACTTATCAAAGATAAATACGTGGTCCGATTCATATGGTGAAATATCATATGCGGTGTTGTTTTACCTCCTGTTTTCTTGGCGGCTGACTAGCAAAGTACCGTTAACACCCTACATTTCCTAAGTAAGGTGTGTTAATATTATAATTTTATTTTTTAATTTGGTTTTCTGAAACATTTTTAGACAAAACCATAATAAAACCAAACATCCTTTTACTTTTTAGATCATTTTACAAACCACATCATAGATAGTATTATTTTAAAATAATTTCAAAGTACACACCACATTATAAAGGAAAGTATTATTTTTAAAAATACATAATATCATTACCCAAACAACAAAACCAAAATGCGGAAGAACATTGTACATTGTTGTGCCCTCTAGTCCACATCCCACCAAGCCCCTACTGGTAAGGTTTGGATTTACATCATACAAGAGCGGACAAATGTGAGTGAAAAACATTAAGTAAGCAGTAGGTATGCAAATGCAAATGCAAATGTATAAGTATTGTGTAAGTACACCTAAAATCATTATTTTTCCCTATTTATTTAAAACAAACAACCTACTCACTTTACATTGTATGCACACAAAACACCACACTTTTATGTTATGTAGATGAACTACCATTCGGACGACCCACGCCGCTACGTGTGTTCATGATTCACGCGAGCGACCATAGACTAGGGTTTGAAACCATGCACCGTCGTGCAAACCATTTGGAAAATACAAACCCCAAGGAAAAAAATCATTCTACAAAAATAATAAATTGCTTGGCAAAGATGGTTTATCTTAGAAAAGCGTAATTACTAACCATCTTATTCCAATAGTCGTAATTATCAAAATACCTTACTCAAAATGACGATTCCAAAGCTGCCAAAACACACGATATAATTAAAATGTCTTTGGCAATCTCAAAATTACCAAGATACCCTGGTATATGAAAAATTATCAAAATACCCCCAATAGGTATATGGATAATTACCATCCTACCCCTCGGTTAATTAATCAATAACAATCATCATACAAACCAGACATGTATATATATATACAACCACTCCAATACACATATACACATCAACCACTAGCATTAAGTAAACATAACTATAAACACATACACATAAATACATATATAAAAATACACACCTATAAATACATACTCACATACACATATATATACACAAACATATATATACATACCCATATATATATACATGTATTTCATCCACATATACATGCATACGAATACAATTTATGCTATTTATTTATTGCTTCTTATACTTGGTTCACATTTTTTGTTTCTATCTTTCAAACCTTATCGTGCCTTTTTATTTAAGCTGCGTTCAATGAAAAGATGTTAAAATGCTTATACAAGCACTTAAGATATTTTAAACTGCCAAGAGCACTTCCTTTGTGATCTCTCCTATATGACCTATTTATAAAAGTCATAAAAAATGTTTCAACTATAAGTATTATGAGTACAGATTAACCACTTAAGTATGTAATAGTTGTGTACTTTAATTTTTATTGTCATTATTTTTATTGGAATGTTATTGATTTGAAATGCATATTTTATCATCGCCTCTAGAAGGAGAATGAAGCGGTCATCATCCCAAGCATGAACACTCAAGAACAAGGTGGATGACATCCCTTGATAAGATATTTGCAGACCTGCTTATCATTTCATCAAATATTATTATTATTGCTCAAACAAATTGGGATTGTAATTGACTGAAACTCTTGTGACCAAGTCTCCATGCATAAGAGGCCCATAATTCTCTTGTCATAGAATTGAAAAGTTCTTGAAATGATCAATTTTATACTATCTATGTAACACCCTTTACCGAGTATGGAGACCGACTAAAGGAATGTCACAGCGGAATTCATTCAAAATAAATTATTAAAAGCGATTCCTTTAGACAAAGCTAAAGTACAAATAATAATTTTCTTTACTCTTTAAGATAATTTTATTCTCTTAATACTAAATGGAAACTATAATATTTTAAAGAAAAGACAAAACATAGTTATTTGTAAGACCCACAACGTAAAGAAAATTGATCGGTTGATTAGAGTTTTACAATATCAAAAGAAAATAAGAATGTGAAAAAATATTTGTACAACTGTCATTTTCTCCACATAACAGCGAATCCTAAATTAAATGCATGTTATTTATATTTCGTTAATTGTTTAATTAATTATTTTATTATTAAATTAAATTGATTACTTGATTGGTATCAAAATAGAATTTAATTAGAAAGTTGTATTTAATTAGGAAACCTAGATCTAATAGGACTAGTTCTCCTAAAACCTATATATATATATATATATATATATATATATATAGTGGCTGCTAAATTTCACATCAAAAGAAGGAAGAGAAAAAAAAGGAAAGAAAGAAGAAACTGCGCAGCCAAGGGAAAGAAAGAAAAAAAAAAAGTGTTTGGTAAAATTTGGAAATAATTAATTATTTTGGTTTGTTTGCTAAGAAGATAATTAAAGTAACTTCCACAACCTAATCTATTAAGTTACAATTTCTATTTCTTTTCTTTGAGAAATTTTGTGGATTATTAGTATGAAATTTTGATTCAATTTGTTGGTTTGACTGTGCAAATTTATATTTATGGATTGCACTGAACTTTGTTGTATGTGTATGCTTAGATCTATATATATATATATATATATATATATATATATATATATATATGATAATTGGATTTATGGTCAAATATTAATTTTTATTTAGCTTATATATCAAATGATTTAATATGAATATATATGTATATTATAGCATATAAATATGAAAATTCGTGGACAAAATAGGTTGGTTGATTTCATTGGATAATATGTGTATACATGGCATACGTGTAAGTGGCTTGTTAGCTTATAAATTCTAAATAGGTGTCATATGGTTGCCGTTTGTTAAACATAAATTACACGCATGCAATAGGTTGGATGTATATATATATATATATATATATATATATATATATAATTTACGATTTAAAGTATAATTATATATATAGGCAGCTGTGATATAATTGATGTATAACATAAATAGTGCGTCTATGTAAAGAAGTATGTGGTTGCCAGTTTTATATGTATATATTTATTTATTTATATGCATGAGAGCAATCAAATTAATACATATGATGAATCTAATTATATTTATATGTATTTATGTTGCGACCTTTTATGAATTAATTACATGTGTATTTGTATATGTTTTAATTGTTGAATTATACTTGGAGAATCCTATACATAATTATATAAATATTTTTCCTAAGTGATTAAAAGTATCCAAGTGTGTGAATTATGAATTTATGCTATACAAATAAGTTATTTGTGTGATCATGACATATGCATATATGAGCATGAAAAGTATAACAAAGAAGTTTTGTATTTATGCTAAAGAAATTTGATTTATGGAAAACTTATGAATATAAAATGTTTTTGTAAAAGTAGTCATTGCCATGTATGGTAGGCAATATATATGTATGTTGTGAAAGGAGCTTATGTAAATATGTATTTGTACTATTTAAGAGAGGCCTCAATAGTCCAGGATATTGAGAGATAAGTTTATATGGCACATATAAATGTATTAGTATATGTGAAAGAACTTCGTTGATAATGACAATAAGGCATGACTATCACTTTTTGTGCGAGTGTGTGACAAAATTAAACTTGCATGGCTAAGATGCAACTGTGATTATCTTCACTTATACTATTTCTTCTTGATGGTTCTATGATTTTCTTAAAAGTTACTATGTGTGCTACTTTGGGAAAAATAAATTATCTACAGGTAATTTGCTCCTTTTGACTATGCTACAAGTGAAATTGAGATTGCATACTCTTATGTGAAAATTTAAGTCCCACAAATTTATATATGTGTTTTCAAACAAAAATGATTATATTCTAGTTTAATAAGGAAATCAAAATTTTGTGTATAAAGATTGTTTGGTACTGATGTATTTTTGCATTGCATTGACATATACATGTAGAACTTGCTGAGTGACTTCTCACTCATTCTATTTTCCTTGTATGTGAGTAGGTGAGTACATATATTGATTAAGTTTGCTTGAAGTGTTGGTATGGAGAAAAGAATGGCAAGACAAGCTTGCGGATTAATACAAATGCTTCCAATATAAAATAAATATTTTATTTTTTTTTTGTTTTGTTTAGAACATAATAGTTTAATTTATGATTTTCCTTTCAGCTGTGGGTAAAGACAAAGTTTACTTTTATTTATTCAAAGTATTTTATAAAAATTTGGTTTGGAATTCCTAAAGATTTAAGGAAAGTTTATGTTATAATTTTTATTATGTATTTTATTTATTTACTGAACAAGAAGTAGCTATTCTTAAATTGAATCCTAAATGTTTGGTTTAGGGGTGTTACAACAACACTCCCAAGCCTTTCAAGCTAAGGTTTTAGGTTACTTAAATACATAAAACAGTCAAGATTTAGTGGAAAATCACTCAGTAAGTTTTCAATGTGCATGTAATAATGCAATGCAGTATGCTAGCTGATAAGTACTTAAAAGAGTATAGTTATTAAAGTTTAAATCATCATTGTACAGTTAGTATCATTAATTCCTCTAATTTATGCAATTTCTTTAAGTTTAAAACTAAAATAATTTAAAATGTGTATTTTTGACCAGGTTTAATGAAATGGATGTATCTCTCAATCTACAAGGCCAATTAAGGTGATTATTGATGTGATGGATAGAAGACTTAATGCACCACAATATTGTAGTTACCGTAATGTATAATTCAGAGGTTTAGTGGGCCATATTTTGACCACAATGGTACTATTCTACACCCAAGAGCCCAACATGTTTTTATATTTCGTCATATCTCACAAAAATACTAATCCAAGTATGATCTTTCTTAATGTTATGGAAGGATAAGAGCTGCACCTACAATATTAATTTCTGAGCAAAAGGCTAAATCCATGAATTCAATATGATATGGCGGTGAAAATGGGGAGACAAGCATAATATGTAGTTTCAACACAACTTAACCTAACCTTATCTCCAAATTCATACAAGTCCTTTGGCATTTACCACTCTTAATGTTTATAAATACCTACAATGGCTAGTCATTTGAGGCATCTTGGTGTAGAGATCAAGACTATACTTTTGTATCTTGTTTTTCTCTCTTATTGTAATTCTCTTTTGTTCTAAGTGAAAGGTTATGTTCATCTCCTTTACTTTTCTTCTTTCTTTTGTATAAGTAACTAAACTTTATTTTACTGGGGTTAAAGGGTAAAACTTTTGGTAATGAAATAATGTTAGATTAATTTTCTTATTAAGCTTTAATATTGATATTATAAAGTTGTTTTTATATATGTTATATTTGTTTTCAATCAACTTAAAACCCTCTGTAAAGTAAGGATCTTGATTCATTGTAGATAAGATATTGACACAATAAATGCTTGAACTCATTTACATATATAGGTGTTATTAGGTAATTAATAGAAAATATAATACAAAACATATATAACTGCAAATGAACTTTAAATGTTATATTTTCGAAAGGAACTACTATTATGTGTGAATTTCAATTGAGTTATAAAAAATTAATCTTGTATTTGATTTATATGTCAAAGTGAATCCTCTAATTCTAGCAAATTCTTTTATCATCGTAATTTGTGTAACAATACCTTCTTCATCAATTTATTGTGGATCAACCTTGGACTCTAGAAATTATTACTTGACGTGCACTTAGGATTGTAATTTTTTAGTCATAGAAAGTTTTTGGTGTTGTTCTTGGGGAGTTAGTTTGAAGACCAAATTCTGAGATTTTCTTTCTCTAAGTAAATTTTACAAATATGGTATATTTGCATAATATATTGAATGGCTAGTTTTATTATGCATACTACTTGTTTGTCTCTAAATGTCATAGAAAGTTAAGCCTCCAAATTTTTGTTCATTTTATTTTTAGTTTTATTATATTGTCTACTTGTTTATTGTTCTTAAATATCATGGAATGTCAAGTCTCCTAATCTTTGTTTATGTATATTTCTATTTTTTTCTTTTTCATATATATCATGGAAGGCTAAGCCTTCTAACACTTATTAGTTTCTTTTCATACTTTAATTTTTATTTTCATATCCAATTGGTATCATGATTTAAATTTTGATCACTTAATTAAAACTAATCCTGTACTTTGCATATCGATTTGTTTGAATCACCTCCACATTCATATATATTTGACACAATGATTGAAAATGAAAGTGTGCATAATAAACATGAAAATCATTCTGAACCATTCATCAATATTTACAACCTCCTAGAAATTATAGCCAATCATATTTTATTTTCCACTTAGCCAACGATTTCTAATTTAAGTCGGTATAATTTCATTACTTCCTAATTTTCATGACTTAGAATCAAGGCATATTGGCATCTTTAAAATTTGAAGAAGTATCTATCACATTTATTGATCAAAATTACGAAGGGATTGATAAACTTAAATTATTTCCTTTTCTTTAAAAGATAAAATAAAAACTTGGCTTAATGTTTTGAAACCAAGATCAATTATTACATGGCAATAAATGCAAGGTGGGTTTCTAAAGAAATTTTTCTAGCACACAAAACCAATACTTTGAAAAGACAAATCAAAAATTTTTTATAAAATTCAAATGAAACATATTTTCAATGTTGGAGCGCTTTTAAAGATTTATTAAATTCTTGCCCACATCATGGTTTTGAAAAATTTCATATCATAAGTCTTTTTATGAAGTGTTAACACTTGAAACTAAATAATTTTTAAAACAATGTGCAATGGTAAGTTCCTTGACAAAGAATCCGAAAAAGCCTTAGAATATTTGGATCATATACACGAGAATTCTCAATCTTGGCATGGTACTAATCCATCTAAAAGTTCAATTAGATGAATCTTACAAATGCTAATAAAGGAAAATATCATCTTAATCAAGAAGATGATCTAAATGCTAGGTTAGCCAATTTAGCTAGAAAGATTGAAGCTATGGAATTAGTAAAAGTAAAAGAAATCAAATCATTGCAAAATGAAGAGATTTATGGTATTTGTGATGATTTTGGACATTTAACAAATGAATATACAAAATTCCTATTTTAAAGAAGTTATACATTAACAAGGATATATTATAAATAATTTTAAAAAGCCATTTACATCTTCTTTTCATATTCATACAATCCGGAATGGAGAAACCACAAACTTAAAGTTGGAGGAATAACAATAATGCTCACACACTTGCCTCCAAGATGCGTCAAATATTCCTCCATATGCATCATCACACGAGAAATCATTGAAAACAATGCAATCATTTATTCAAGGCCAAACAAACATCAACAATCAAATTTCACAAGCTATCAATAAGAGATCATGAACACACTTCTGCCTTGAATTCATCTTTCCAAACTTAAGAAAAATGTAAGTTTCCTAAAACCTCAACCTAACCACATGGAATGTCATGTTTCACACTTCAAGTGAGAGTCAATCTGAAAATATTAATTCTATCATAACTCTTTGAAGTGAAAAGTCATAGACAAAACTATTTCATTTAGAGAACCTGAGAAGAATGCTACCCAGAGCCAAAATATAATGGTAAGGATGATGGTAAACATGATTAACTTGAACCTTTTAAAAGATAAACTTTACGTAATACCTTCCCAAATTAGAGCTAATTAAAATTTAGATAAAATTTTTGAAATCTTTGAAGTTTTGAAGCAAGTAAAATTTAATATTCTTTTATTGGATACATTAAAACAAATTTCATCTTATGCCAAATTTTTGAAAGATTTGTTAATTTGTTAAAAAGGAAAGCATGTACAAAACATTTTTAACTAAAATGTAGTTCCAAGATCCAACAAAACACTCCACCTAAGTATAAAGATCCTGGTTGTCCAACAATTACATGTGTTATTGAAATTAAAATACTAAGGTAGAGCGTGTTTTACTTGATCTTGGTGCAAGTGTTAATCTTTTACCTTCTTCTTTATTATTATTGGGATTGGGAGAATTGAAACATACAAAGCAACACTTCAACTTGTCGATCGTTTAGTTAAAATTTCAGAAGAAATTGTAGAGGATGTTCTTGTTCATATTGATAAATTCTACTATCCCGTGGATTTTATAGTTTTAGATACACATCCAATTTTAAATTTTAAAGCTCAAATACCTGTCATTTTAGAACATCCATTTCTTGCTACATCAAATGTTATAATCAATTGTAGAAATTGAATTCTAAAACTTACTTTTAGTAATATGACTTTGGAAATGAATATGTTTAATATTTGTAACCAACCTGAGATAATAGGGATGTGCATGAACAATTTATCTATACTTTTCCATTTGATCCCTAGAAGCATGTTTAAATATTTCTAATTAATTTGTATTCAATATCAATTCTGAAATTTCACATATGCTTTCTTTATTGAATGCATTTCAAGAACCAAAATCAAATGGTTGGAGACCGAAAGAAAAGCTTGCCATTGCATCTATTTATATACCTTCAAATGTTCAACTACCAAAGCTTGATTGAAGTCATTACCATCTAATCTAAAATACTCCTTCACGGGTGAAAATGAAACATTTTGGTAATAATTTTTTCAAATTTGACACACTCCAATAAGGTAAGTTGATACAAACTTTGAAAATTCATAAAAATGCATTAGGATGGACAATAGCTGATTTAAAGGGAATTAATCCTCTCATTTTACCTTAAGATTTTATTTAGAGGATCTAAACCTAGAAAAATACTGGTGAAGACTTAACCAATACAAGAAGAGGTAGTAAGAAATAAAGTCATTAAACTTTTGGATAATGGAATCATTTATCCTATTTCTAATAGTAAATGGGTAAGTCCTACACAAGTTGTCTTTAAGAAATCTGGAGTTAATGTAGTAAAAAAAAAAATAATGAATTAATTCCAACTATGGCTATTCTAGTTAGAGTTGCATTGACTATAGAAAACTGAACTCAATGATTAGGAAAAATCATTTTCCCTCTACCTTTCTTGAATTAAATTTTAAAAGGGTTGCAAGATATGAATTTTACTATTTTTTATATAGGTATTCTAGTAATAACAAAATTGGAATTACTGGGATTAAGAGAATACTACTACGCACATGTCCATTTGGCACTTTTATATATATGAGAATGTCTTTTGGATTGTGTAATGCACACTTACATTTCAAAGATCCATGCTTAGCATTTTTAGTAATATGGTTAAACATTTTTTAAAGTTTTCATGGATGACTTTTCTATGTTTGGTGACTAATTTGATGATTGCTTATCTAATTTGGAAAAGTTTTAGTCAGTGTGAAGAGAAGAATCTTATGCTCAATTGGGAAAAATGTCATTTTATAGTAACAAATGGTATTATACTTAATCACATTGTTTCATAAAAAGAATTGAGGTGGACGAATCTAAATAACTAAATAAGTGAGAGTTTGTCTAATTGAATTGATCAAAGGAAGAAAATGGTGATTAGTTTTGTAAATTCTACTAATCAATATCGCTGTATTTCTAGAGACTAGTAATAAGATTGAGAGTTATGATGAGTACTTAAAAGTATATAGTTATTAAAATTTAAGTCATCATTGTACACTTAAGAGTATCATTAATTCCTCTAATTTATGCAATTTCTTTAAGTTTAAGTTTAAAAGTAAAAATAAATTGAAATGTGTATTTTGACACATATTTAATTAAATGTGTGTATCTCTCAATCTAAAAGGCCAATTAAATGATTTTTAATATCATGGATAGAAGACTTAATGCACCACAATATTGTAGTTAATAGTAATGTCTAATTCAGATGTTTAATATATATGTCATATTTGGGCCACATGATGGATTATTGCCTTTCGAAGACCAATGACATGTTTCTATATTTGGATGTATCTCACAAAAATACCAATCAAATATGGTCTTTCTTAATGTTCTGAATAGATAAGAGTTACTACAATATTAATGTTTGAGCTTCTATATCCAGAATTCAATATGATATGGCCGTTTAAATGAGAGACAAGCATGATATATATTTTCAACTCAACAACTTTATACCACTTTCATACAAGTCCTTGACATTTACCACTCTTAATATTCTATAAATACATGCATTGACTATTCATTTGAGGCATCTTGGGGTAGGGATCAAAATCATATAATTCTCTTTATTTAAAATGAAAGTTATGTTTATCCTCCTTCTTTCTTTCTTCTTTCTTTTGTATGGGTAACAAAATCTAATTTTGCTGGGGTAAAAGGGTGAAACTCTTGGTAATGAAATAAATTTAAATTTTCTTCGAGCTTTAATTTTTATATTATAAATTTGTTTTATATGTGTTGTATTTGTTTTCAATTGACTTAAAACCCTCCTCGTAAAATGGGATCTTGATTCATTATAAACAAGATATTGACACAACGAATACTTGAACCCATTTACATATATTGGTGTTATTTGGTAATTAAAAATAAACATAATACAAAACATATATAACTATAAATGAACTTTAAATATTATATTTTCCAATTGGAACTACTATTATGTATGGATTTCAATTGAGTTATAAAAGAATTAATGTTATACTGAATTTACATGCCAGAGTAGATCCACATACTTTAGTAAATCGTTTT
>CM017574.2:27401168-27507003 GCA_007844105.2 Rhamnella rubrinervis | reverse complement strand
TTTAGGTGAAAGCGACAAGCGAAATAGCGGTTTGAAAATAAAATAAGGAATTATTACGGTATAGCATGTGATGTACCTCGACAACATAATAAAAGTGTCATGAAATGCAAAATTGTAATTGTCATTATTTTAACATTTTTAACAATGCTTTTGGTTTAAAACCATAAGACATTTAACGTCATTACATATAAAAAGCTTCACCATATATAAAATCACGATAACTTTAAAAACCATCATCGATTAAGCAATCTAAAATAGACGTTGATTCCATGATGCAAGGAAAAATGTTGTTGTTGTATTAAGATGGCCTTTAAAGTAAATCAAAGGCCAAATATGTAGTAGTGTGTCATGTCCTAACATCCAAACACTTTGAGGGGCATTTTGATTTTTAACTTGGACAAAGAAGAAGTGGAGTTCTCAAACTTGTGTAGAACCTACAAAACCAGTCTTTTTGCTTGGATTTATTAAACAGTTGTATAGCACTTGGTGGAGGATTCTAGAAACTCGATCTCAGCGTAGGATCAAATGTATTATAAGCCAGTTAGATTTGTTGTATCTTATAAATAGGGGGAGGGAGGCGTTGGCTTGAATACTGAGTATTGAGTAATACATTCTTATTTTCTCATTCTCTCTCTAGTTGAGACTTTCTCTCTAGAAGTTCTTTCTTTGTTGCTTAGCTTTCTCTCCTTGTGTTGGCAAAGAGGCTTACTTAGTTGCTTAGGGGTGAGAAACAAGGCGACTAGGAACACTGCGGCACTTGAAGGTTTTAGACAAGTCAGTGGCGGTTGTCTCATGGAAGCTAGGTTTGTGGAAGAATCATGTCTTCATCATCAGGGTTCTTGTTGGAGGAGATGGGGAAGGGAGGTTGAACCCACCACATTCAAAGGTGAGCCGAGCGTTCAAAGTCCAGAGGCTGCTATGGAGAACCCGCGTGGTAATTGAGTTCAGGTAGGCTGCGCGGCGTAATGGAAAGGTTGGATCGGCGTGGAGCAAAGCATGGAGGAGCTCGAGGGTTGTGTGGGCGACAAGTGGGGGAAACTTCAAGGTAATATGCAAAGCGGTCACGAGGCCAATCGTGAGAGGCGTGGCGTCAAGAGAATCTGCTTTTCAAACAGCGATGCTTGAAACACTTTTACTTATACAAGCTCGAATGGGCGAGCTTAAGCGCGGTTTGGAGGAAGCCGGTGCGGATTGGGCGATATGCAAGCGAGCTGCGACTACGGTGCTATCACACTCAGCATGCTATCAGCGGGTGGATGTTCCGAAACCAGGAGTTTAGCGGCAAGAGGAGGCCTTGAAGGTGGAGAATTTCATATGGCATATGGAACAATACTTGAAGGGATCAACATGCAAGATGAGGAAGTAAAAGGTAACTACCGCTTCCCTTTTACTTTACTACTAATCTTGGTGCTTCATGGTGGCGTAAGCATGAAGAAATGAAGAAGGGGTACTTGCATCATCAACTCATGGGAAGATCTAAAAGCGTGAAGAAGCAATTTTACCACGAATGCCATTCACGATGAAAGAAGATGAAGGAATTGAAGCACGAGAGTCCGTTCGTATTGAGTCGTGGAGGAGTTTTCGACTTGATGCTTCAAATTCCTAACATGACCAGGGAGGATCTTCTCTTCAATTTCATGGATGGGCTACAATCATGGGCATATGTTGAACTCAGCGTCGGGGAGTGCAAGATGTTTACGCCCACCACCCATGAGCTTCATGGAATATAAGCGAGGTGAGTCCTCCAGAGCCCAAGCCAGCTAATGTTGCTTTGTAGTGGGGAGCCAAGTTCCATAAGCTCCACAAGGCAAAGACAATTCGAGGAGGCCTCCACAAAACCAAGATTGGAAGAGAGGAAATAACAAGGAGGTAAAACCAAGAACAATTGCTTCCTTTGTGATGGTCCACATTGGGCGAGAGAGTGCAGGCGAAAGCTCTTAGCGCCATCTTTCGAAGGAGGAACCCGAATCATCACAAATGGGTTGCATACAACTCCTCAATTCCTTGAAAGCAAGTCCGTTCCACGCAGCACAATGTTAAAGACAACTCTCCTCATATGCGTGGCGGCGTATCAATAGCAGAATACCCAGTCATGGTGGACACCGACCATCATGCACAACTTCATCAGAGGAGGAGGCCATGAGACTTGGCCTAAAGCTCGAGAAGGGCAAGGGTGGTTAAAACCGTGAATGCCAGCAAAACCACTTGATGGCACGGCTCGTGATGTGGAGCTACATCTTGGTACATGGCGAGTAACGTAAACTTTTCTATTGCTCCCATGGATGACTTTAATATTGTGCTTGTCATGGAATTTTTAAGGCAATTCAGCGTAGTCGCTTCACCGCTACAACACCGTTTGCGGAGGAGGTCCTTGCATGGTTCCGTAACACACACACCAAGCACTTCCAAACATCTACCGCCCATACTGACTTAAGAAAGGGATAAAAAGGGAGAGGTCCACATTCCTTACCCTACATGGAAGAAGAGGAGTCACTAGATGAACCTGAGGAAGTTTGTCAAGTGCTTGAGAGTTCAAGGATGTCATGCCACCCGAACTACCAAAAGCTCCCGCTGAGGAGAGGTGGATCATCAAATTGAATTGGAGGTTGGTGCCAAACCACATGAAAGCACCATCCAGTATGTCTCTCACCCGCAGCTAGAGGTGAGGAGACAACTAAAGAACTTTGGAGGCGGATTAGTGATCAAAAGCACCATATGGAGCACCGGTCTATTCAAGCATGATGATGATGGATTGAGGCTATGCATGCGACTATAGGGCTCTCAATAAGGCCACCATAAAAACAAGTATCTATACCATTGATAGCAGAGACTTGTTTGATCAACTGGAGGAGCAAAATATTTCCAAACTTGACTTGAGGTTGGGGTACTACCAAGTAAGGATAACAAAGGAGATGAGCGAAGACTACATGCGTGGCCGATATGGAGCCTATGAATTTCTTGTCATGCCGCTTTGCAATTACCATTAATGCACAGCTCATAACAAGATCTTCCATCCTTACGGATCAATTCATGGTGGTGTACTTGGGCGACATCGTCATCTATAGCAACACTCTTGAAGAGCACATCAACCACTACAATTGTATTCAAGGTGCTAAAAGAGAATGAGCTATATGTGAAGAAGGGAGAAGTGCACCTTTACAAGCAATGAAGTACATTTTCTTGGCCCGCATCAAGATGAGGATGGCAAGTAATACATGGATGTCGCCAAAGTGAAAACCATTCAAGAATGGGAACCTCCAAGCAAGGTGAGTGAACTTGATCTTTCCTTGGTCTTGTTAATTATTATCGGCGGTTTATTATGGGCTATTCTACAATAGCCGTCCACTCACCGATTTATTGAAGAAAAACAAGTCATGGGAATGGTCCATCCAATGCAAACAAGCATTTGAAAGGTTGAAGAGTGCCATCATGAAAGAGTCGGTCTTGGCATTGCCGATTGCTCCAAGCCATTCGGGTGCATATCGATGCTTGAGATTTTGCCTTAGGAGGCGTATTGATGCAAGACAAGCATCCTCTTTATGAGAGTCACAAGCTTAATGATACGAGGAGGTATATGGTCAAGAGGAGATGACCGCCATTATTCATTGCTTGCAACTTGGCACACTACTTGCTTGGGTCTAAGTTTGTGGTGAAGGCGGAAATATGGCATAGTCCACAAAGAAGCATAGTCCCAATCGTTGGAAAGATTTCCTAGCTGAATTGACTATGTGCACCGTACAAGCCGGTGCGGCAAATGTAGTTGCCGGCGCTTGTAAGTAGGAAGGCGAGTTGGCATCGATAAGCAAGCTCCAAGGCAAATTGTTCGACTTAATCGAGGGCATGAAGCATGATGTTGTGGCCAAACAACTCCAACGAAACACCCGCGGAGGCAGAGACCAAGCGGATGGAGGCCTAATCACACAAAAGGGATCGGCGTGTCCTACGTCCCAGGTGGAGCAACTTGGGAAAACTTGATTAAGCAATTCCATGACACGAAATGGGCGGGGCATCCGGGCGAGCGTCACGAGCCTTGTGGAGACAACTTACTATGGCAGCAAATGCGAGGGCGGTGGAGTTATATGTGAAGACTTGTACGCGAACAAGACAAGGTTGAACAACAAAGTCCTCTTAGGTCTTTTGGAACCACTACCTACACCCAGCGTCCGGTGGGAAAGCATAAGCATGGACTTCATTGTAGGCTTGCCCAATCAGAAGGGTGTGGCGCTATCATCGTGGTGTTTGTGGTCTCCAAGTATGCAACCTTCATAGCCGCACCAAAGGCAAGTTAAGCGGCGATCTTTAGACTATTCTTCAGAATGTGGTAAAGTATGGGGTTACCACGATCCATCATTAGTGATCGAGATCCGGGATTTTGGGAGGAGGAGTTGTTACTTCATGGGTTGGATATACACTTCTCCTGCGGTTTCCATCCTCGAACCGATGGGCAAAGAACGGCGAGCTAATCGTTGTTGGAGCTTTACGAGGCACTTTGAGTGCCAATCAACATGATTGAAAGTTACTAGATGTGGATTCTCCGCACAACTTACAAGGGCGAGTCCACCGATA
This sequence comes from Rhamnella rubrinervis, assembly GCA_007844105.2. Classification (NCBI taxonomy): domain Eukaryota; kingdom Viridiplantae; phylum Streptophyta; class Magnoliopsida; order Rosales; family Rhamnaceae; genus Rhamnella; species Rhamnella rubrinervis. The sequence continues at coordinate 27,502,437 of CM017574.2, read as the reverse complement.
GGAGCCCGTTCGAGCTAGCCGGAAGCAACCATTGACTCCTCATACACTTGTTACAAGTACAAAGGGAGAGTCCTCCGCGCTTAAGGTTGCCAAAATTGTACGAACAAGTGGACTTGGCGAGGTCCCTACCTTATGAGGCAACTAGAAAATGAAGAAGTGGGCGGACCTGGGTGACATGTGGAATACCAATTGGAGACCTTGTGTTTATCAAGATTCTACCTTCCAACACAAGTCTACTAAGCCTGCACAATGGACTTGTTAGATGCTATGAGAGGCCATTTAGATCATCAAAAAGTAGGGAGGGTAGGCATCTGAGTGGAGTTGCCATCCAACTAAATTGTGATCTTCCATGTTAGTAAGTTGCTTGAAGCCATATCATAAAGATGAGGGAGACCCTTGAAGTAAGAGAGCACCTATGGGCATCTGGCCACATATGACAGGTCGAAGGCGTCATGGCGAGCGGTGAGTGAGAGTGCGTGGACAATCATCATCCAGGAGTCATGAGTACTTAGTGAAATGGAAGGGACTATCCAGAAAGTGAAGCAAGTTGGGAACTGCGGTGCTACTATGGCAATTTGAAGACCACATCAAGCTTCCATCAAAGAAGCTCGCGAGGGCGTCAGCGGCATAGGTGGGGAGAATGTCATGCCACACCAACATCGCTGAACAACTTTGAGGGCATTTTTGATTTTTGCTGGACGAAGCGAGTGGAGTTCTCTGAGACTTGTGTAGAACCTTCAGAAAACCCTAGTGCTTGCTTGGTTGTCCAAGCAGTTGTATAGCAGGTGGAGGATTCTAGAAACTCGATCTCAAATGGGATCAGATGTATTATAGCCCGTTAGATCGTTTGTTGTAATCTTATAAATGGGGAGGCCGTTGGCTGAAATCACTAGTATTGAGTAATACATTCTCATTCTCTCTCTAGTTGAGACTTTCTCTCTCTAAGTTCTTTCTTTGTTGCTTAGCTTTCTCTCCTTGTGTTGGCAAAGGCTTTACTTAGTTGCTTAGGGGTGAAACAAGCAACCTAAGGTCCATCGGCTTGAAGGTTTTCGACAAGTCCGTGACAAATGGCACTTTAAACACTGTATAGAAAATAAAGATTAAATAAGAAAAATCATAATAGAAGATTAAATAGGAAAAATCATATCTATAATTAGGTAAAACTCTTTTGATTTTATTTGATTAAAATCCTAATCTTATCTCAACAGAGACAACACATATGTCTCTAGGATTTGAGCATAACTATATATAAACAAACTCAAGAAATCCTTAGGTTAGGAATACGATCCTAATAACATTAGATGACATTTAGCCATTGGGCCTCCATACCTTAGAACCTAAGTCCATCTGGAACCACTTTCTCATGTTCACGTGTCTTGCATAAAGCACAAGCCTAACAATCTCCTACTTGTTATATTCAAGCTAGGAAACTTCTATTTAATCGTATTATCACCATACCACTTAGCTTCGAGCTAGCCTAGAGATTTAACAGCTATTATTAATCAAGGCTTTTCATAATTGTTATGCAATTATCTAATCCAATGTTATTCCACTAAAATCTTAGAGTTGAACTCCAAGATTAATAACAAAAATATTAATATTAATTTTCTCTTTGTAAAATATCAATAATAAATTGATTACATTTTCTATCAATCAATTAATTATAAATTGATTATTTATTCTCTTGATTTGATAGTTTTATAATGGATCAAATGCATTGACCATGACTTCATTATATCCGGAACGGAATATATAAAGATGATATTTTATACAAATTTCATTTTGTTTGTTTCATAATACTGATAATTTAAATAATCATGATCCTAAATCATTAAGGTATTGGTCATATAAATGGAACTTACTTATTGACAACTCAAAGAACTGTAATTATTCAAATACATATCTAAAATAAACTCAAGATTTAGAGAAACTTGATAATCAAATATCACTTTGAAATTTAGTTCCTTTTATAGAAATCCAAACTTTAATTAAATTGAGATTCTGCAAAGTTATTCTTACAAACATTTTATAATAACCAAGATAAATTATTTCATAAAATATTAGGTCTAAATAAAGTGTCAAACTTTATTTAATTATTATGATTTTATTCATTAATTATAAGAACCTATGATCATGCCTATTATGAATGTATCCATATGATCATATACTTCATAATTAATTCAGATCTTTATAATAAATACCAGATGCACAAAGTATTGAAAATATTTCAAAATTTTATTAAACTCAAAAAGTACAATCTGTCTTGTTCCAAAAACTCAAATAAACAATGCTCTCACTTTCTCTAAAGCAAGTTTGGTAACTTACTAATACTCATACTATCTGCATGTTTCTTGAAAACTCGCATAGGTAAAGACTTTGTAAATAGGTCTGTTAAGTTCTCCTCTGAAGCTATTTTTAAGACCACTGTGTCTTCTTTTTCAATGATATCACATGTCAAGTGGTATTTTCTCTCTATATGCTTTTGTTTCTTATGATACTTTGGTTCGTTAGATTGTGCGACAAAAGTGAACTTCTTCAACCATACAACTACTTTTGTTACTTCAGAAGTAGCCACATATTCAGCTTTAATGGTGGAGTCTGCAAAACATTTGTTTGATACTCATCTAACAAATAGCTCCACCATTTAAGGTAAATACATATTTAGAGGTTGATTTTCTTGAGTTTATATCCCCTTGGAAGTTAGAGTCTATGGAACTAATAGCTTCCAAACACGCACTAGAATATACCAAAGATATAATCTCTCATTCTCATTAGATACTTGAGTATATGCTTTACTGCAATCTAGTGTTCTTTGGGATTAGATTGATACCATCTTACAAATGAGACTACCTACAGCGAGGCATAAGGTATTCTACTCACGCGTTCTTTCTCACGAGGAGTTTTTAGTGTTTGTGCCTTAGAAAGATGAATTCCATACCTAAAGGGTAAGTACCCGCTCTTAGAATTTTTCATGTTAAACTTGGTAAGAATTTTATTAATAAAAAGGCTTGAGATAACACTACCAAATTATTCTTTTGGTCTTGTAAAAGTTTTATTATGAGAATATAGTTGGCTTCTCCCAAATCCTTCATATCAAAATGCTTACATAACCATCCTTTTACATCCGACAATACTTGTTTATTATTTCCATTAGCAAAATGTCATCTACATAAAGAACTAAGAAAACAACTTTTCCTTCTTGGATCTTTTCTCAAAACTTATAGAAGTAATGACCTAATCAAACATGATGTTCCATGAAGCGGGATGCTTACTTAAGTGCATAAATAGCCGCCGTTGCAACTTACATACCATGTGTTCTTGGCCTTTGGCTATGAACTTTTCTGGTTTGCCGCATAGATGTCTTCTTCAAAATTTTCATTTTGTAAAACTATTTTGACATCCATCTTTCAAATCTCATAATCAAGACTTGCAGCTACGACTAAAACAATCCGGATAGACTTAAGTGTGGCTACTAGCGAAAAAGTTTCCTCATAGTCTAGTCCCTTTTCTCGATACAACCTTTTACCACTAATTTAGCTTTGAAGGTTTCCATCTTTTCATCGGATTCTCTTTTTCTCTTGTAAACCCACTTGCACCCTATAGGTTTTATCCCTTTAGATGCCTTTAAAAAGATCAGACTTAGTTAAAATGATAGATTTTCTCTCACCATAACTCTTTTGTCATTCATGCGTATTAACATCTTTGATTACTTCATTCTAACTAATGGAATCTTTTTTTATCAAAAGTGATGACTTGGTAAGATTCATCCAACAATATATCTCACTTAATTACATTATAGTTCTCCCCTCTGATGAAGTTCTATTGGTTATTATGCTACTTTAGAAAGATTTTGTTCATCTTTTGAATTTGAGGTTGTATACATGCAAGCTCTACTTATGCAAGTTCTTGTATAGGTAAAGGTTCCTGTGATTCAGGTTTCTCTTGTATTGGTTCCTATTATTTCACTGGTTCAACCTATGCATGTTCACATTGTGGTGTAATTTCTCATATTTGAACATGCATAGGCAATAGTGGTATTACAAGTAAAGATACCGATTATTCAGTTGGTTCATGAGTTGAAGTAAGTTCCTCAAGAATTATTGTACTCTTAGGTTTGAAATTGCTAATATAGTCTTCACCTAGGAAAGTCGGATAAGTACTCACGAGAAAACTTTTTATTAGAGAAACTATAAAAGAGTCCACCTTTCATTCCTTTTGGTAATGAACAAACAAACATACCTCTAATCAAGCTTACAACTTATTTGGTTCCTTTCTCAAGACATATGTAGGAGCATCCCATATTCGGATATGGTTTAAACTGGATTTGCGTCGTTTCCACAATTATGTAGGTGTCTTAGAAATTGATTTAGAAGGGATCAAGTTCAAAAGGTACATAGCTGTTTCTAAGGCATATCCTCGAAACAATATAGGTAGAGATGAATAATCAAGGTGATCTAATTATATCTTGAAGAGTTCCATTTCTTCTTTCTGTAACTGCATTTTATTGGGGTGTTCCAAGGGTTGACAGTTGTGAAACTATTCCCTCTTAAGCCAAATAAGATTTAAACTCTCTAAATAGGTATTCACCACCTCGGTCAAACCGAAGCTTTCTGATATGAACTCCTAATTGTTTTTCTACCTCAGCCTTATACTCTTAAAATTTAGTGAAAGTTTCAGACTTTTGGTGTATTAGTTAAACATATCCATATCTTGAGTTGTCATCCATAAAAATGACAAAATACTTATACCCTCCTCTGCCTTGAACATTTATTGTTCCACATATATCTGTATGCACCAATTCTAGTAGTTTGCTTCTATGATATCCTTTGTCTTTGAAAGGCCTTTTAATCATTTTACCTTTCAAATAGGATTAACATACTATTATAGGTTAAAAAAACTAGGGAATTTAAAATCTCACTTTTGATTAAACTATAAATTTTGTTTGGATTAATATGACCTAATAGCAAGTGCCTAAAAGAAGTTTCATTTAAACCTTTCTTTTTGAGCTATCTGTTTATGTTCATCGTCATTAATTTCAACATTATTAACATCATAGGACATAAAACTTAAATAATAATAAAGGTCATTTAATAAATCAAGCAAATAACTAAAGAAGAACTTCTTATTAAAATAGAGAAATTAAATTCCATTGTAATTTGTGTTCAAATAAACAACTAATCGAAATTAAATTCCAATAAAATTCAAGAACAAATAAATAGACTTGCAAAACCAAAGTCTTACTATTATTGAAATATAAAACAATTAGTCCTATAGCATTCATGGAGACATGTTCCTCATTCCCAAGTCTCGGGCTTCTTTGTCCTTACCTCGACAAGCTATATTATTTGAACCACCATAAAGAGTAACAAGCCTTATTAGAGGCTTCTAAGTCAATGATCTATTTATTACTGTAATTCTCCACTAAACAAGCTTCAACTATATTTAAAACACTCATTACCTTGGTTTTGGAAGGCGAGGGCAATTCTTCTTCGGTGACATTTCATGCACTTAAAAGCACTTGCCTTTAGACTTTTTCATCGCAATAGTCTTGGCAACTACTATGTGTGTCTTGCTCATTTTGTTATTCTTCTCACCATCCTTAGGTTTTCCTTTACGCTTAGAAGAATCCTCATCATTATGAACACTGCCTATCTTCGAAAGCCCTTTCACACTTTAAAGCCAACTTTATAGGAGCGGATCTAACTTGCTCATATTATAGTTCACCTTGAACTAAGCATAGCAGTCGGTAGTGAAGCCAAAATGAAGTCTCTTGGGAATATTGTTCAAGTTTAGTCCTCATCACTTCGCTTGATTGAGGTATGACATCATCTTAAGATAATAATCCCTCACACTATCCCTAGTCATCCAAGTGGTCATTAAACCTCTCACCATAAATTGCCTTAAAGAACTAGTAGTTTGAGAAAACATCACATCTAGATTCTAAAGCATTTCTACTCCACTTAGGATATGAGATGGTTGACACTTTAAATGACTAGCAACATTGGCAAGAATATAGCGACAGCTCGCTATATTTGCGATCGGCATATTCATTTTGGACTTGCTTAGAGGCATCACTGAGGTACATCGAGCTTAGGTGTTGTTAGGACAAACTTGAGTTTTGCAAAATGAAAAGCAATGAACAAGTTGGTTTTTCATTCACTATAATTGCTACCATTGTAATAACCTCATTTTATTTTCGATTTTGTCGGTTTTCGGACGCACTTTTGGTTTGTTCGCCGAACAGCCTTTTTCACCGAAACAAGCAGTTTCTGAATTCCCCAGGTATTTTGTGAGGGCCAAAAGTATCCAAGGAAGAGTTAAAAATTTTCCTACCCATTTTGCCCTTGGTCAAAGTTTGACCAAGTAGGGTTACTATTTATTATTTTAATATTTTAATAAATATTTGTTTACTATTTACTTTATTATATTATTATTTTAATATACAAATTGGGATATTTCACCCTTGTTAGCCGACCCTCTTGCTTCCAATTTCAATGGTGTTTTCTTCCATTTTCATTATAGAGAGAGAAAATTCAATTTTTAGAGAGAGAAAGTGTGAAATTCAAGGAATTTTTCAACAAAACTTTAGGGTTTTGTACCGGCCATCAAGGGGAGTTCATTGGCATACTTTGTGGTGATTTTCAAAGCTTGGAAGTGGGGTAATCTTGCTTGGAAGAGAGGTAGGAAACTATTCCTCTTTGGTTTTTTTATGTAAATGTGTGATTTTACTTGATTAAATGATGGAATCATGTTATGTATTGGTGAATTGTTGATTAATTATGCTTAATTTGATGTGTATTGAGTGTGAGACAAAACCCCCAATTGGTTAGGGTTTAGGTTTTGTGATTTTGATGGTTTATGCTTAATTTTGTTGGATTAAAACATGTGTAATGGAAATTGATGATAAATTATGGTATAAACCATTGTTAATTTGTTGATTTGATGAGAAAATTGATGGATTTGGACATGTAGAGGGCCAGCCATGTTAGGGTTCCTTTGTCAAATTTTTTACATGTGAGGGGCATTTTAGTCTTTTCACATGTTAGGGTATTTTGGATATTGTCGGAATTGTTGAGGGTAAATTGGTCATTTCACATGTAAGGGGATACAAATGGAATTTTAAAATTGATCAAGGGTGTTTTGATCATTTTACATGTGAGGACATAAATGAAATTTCAAAAAGGTCAAGGGCATTTTGGTCATTTGACATGTGGGGACATAAATGTAATTTTTGAAATTGTAGAGGGTATTTTCGTCATTTTCCATATGAGGGGTAAAGTTGAAAATATTTGAAATTGGAGGAGTATTGAGGTCTTTATCAAATTTCAAATTCTTTTTATAATATATATATATATATATATATATAATTTTGAAATTGTGGAGGTATTTTTGTCATTAAGGGTAAAGTTGAAAATATTTGAAATTGGCGGGGTATTGAGGTCTTTATCCAATTCCAAGTTCTTTTATAATATATATGTATATATATATATATTTAATTATCTACTTGATTATTAATTTATATATATATATATATATATATTCAATTACCTTATTTATAATTTATTTAAATTATTTATTTATACACTTGTTTGTATAGTTATATTTATAATTATATTTTGCAAAATACATGTATATTACGTATGTATTTATTAAATATACATAAGTGTATTTTGTGAAAGTATACATATGTAAATAATTATCTATGTATTAAAATGAGTATTAATTTATTATTTATACTTATAAGTATTTTTATACATGGATGTATGTGTATATAACTATGTATGTGTATAAGCTATATTTGTGTTCATATATATGTTTATAAAATATGTGTATACATATATGGGTGTGTATATATATATGTGTATATGAATGTGTATTTATATATGTATATTTTTATATATGTATATATATATAAGCATGCATTAAGGTGTGTATATGTATGTATAGGTGTGTACGATATATATATAGATATGTATAAATTTATGATTGTGTATATGTGTAAAATATATATGTGCATATATGGGTATGAATATATATATTTGTATGAATATGTGTGTATGTGAATATTTATTTATATGTATTTATATATGTATATATGTATAAGTGTGATTGTATACATATTTATATTTGTGTATATAAATATGTATATAGATGGATATATGTACTGGAATGGTGGAATTTATATTTCTAGTGGAGAATTATTATTTGTTTTATTTAACCGGTAGGGTGGTAATTAGCTATTTTCCCATCAGGGTATTTTGGTAATTTTTATATACTCGAGGGTTATCTTGGTGATTACAAGTGACCATAGCATTTGGGTAATTACATCAATGTGATTGGTGATTGTGAATCATTGGTGGAAAGCGGCAATTCGGTAATTATCATTTGTCGGTGGGATAGCAGTAATTATGAGTTAATGTTTGCCTTGTTGGATTTATGCATTGTGGCATATATATTCATTTACATGAGCAATTCATGAGGCATATTGTTCTCTAAGAAATGATGAATTTTTCCCGAGGGTTTGTGTTTTCAAAACGGTTGCCTGAAAGGTGCATGGTTTTAAACTCGTTTTAATAGCTTGAATCACGACCACGCGAAGGTGAGTCACGGAGCATTTCACCCGCATACCAGAGGTGTGGTGTTTAGTGCAACGAAATGCGGAAAGAGAGCTGGCTATTCAATTAAAATAAAGAGGAAAAAATGATGATTTTGTGTGTATTGTAGTACACAACATGACATGGCATTGACATATGCATTTAGTTGCCTCTTGAGTGATTTATCACTAGCATTTATCTGCTATCATGTATGGTAGGTAAATCCGAGACTTCAATGATGGAGGGGTGGCGATCGCGGATCCAGGGAGGCATGGTATAGTGTGTTGTTCTTCCGCATATATTGTTTGCCTTGTTGGATTTATGCATTGTGGTACACATTCATTTACATAGCAATTCATGAAGCATATTGTTGTCTATGAAATGATGAATTTTTCCCTGAGGGTTTGTGTTTTAAAACGGTTGCACAAAAGAAGGTGCATGATTTTAAACTCTATTTTAGTAGCTTTGTGAATCACTGACCACACAAGAAGGTGGGTCGCCCGGAACAGTGTTTCCCCAACATACCACAAAGGTGTGATGTTTCGTGCACTGAACGCGGAAAGAGAGTGGGCTATTCAGTTAAAATGAAGAGGGAAAAATGATGATTTTGTGTGTATTGTAGTACACAACATGACATGGCATTGGCATATGCATTTGGTTGCCTACTGAGTGATTTATCACTCACTGTTGTCTGCTATCATGTGTGGTAGGTAAATCTGAGACTCAACAGTAGGGCTTGGTGGCGGTGCGGATCTGGGGAGGCATGGCATGGTACAGTGTTCTTCCGCATTTTCCTTTTTATTATATTTTGGGTAAGAATACTACGTGTTTAATTAAATACTCTTCTTTCGTTGTAGGTGTGTATACTTTATTTATTTTAAAGTATTACTATATTATGGTGTGGTTTGTAAAATGGTCCCAAAGAGTAAAGAAAGGTTTTAATACTGTCGTGACATTGTCTAAAATAGTTTTTAAACATAAATCGGGTTTGTGTTTTTGAAAGGAAAAAGAAAAAAATTTTTACGTAGTAACTACCCCTTACTCGGGAACGTATGCTTGGGTAAAGGGGTGTTACAGTTTTGGTATCAGAGCCCTAGGTTTTTGAACATGTACTTGTTGATGCTCTAGTGACCAGCTGCACGCCAAGGTAGACTGTCTTTTGGATTTATTTTAGTATTGCGTGTTTATTTATTTTGCTTTACGTAACTATGCTGCTTAGATGGGCCAATACATTAGCTGTGTTTAACGTTTATTTCTTGGGAGGCGTGATTGGTGGGTGGAGGCGGTGGTAGCGTATGGTGACCCAGTGAAAGAGCCATCATCCAGATCGCATTCTGAGAGGATGTCGTACTAAGTTGATATTCTGTCCAATTCTGGTGGAGAATATCGGGATGTCGGACTTGATGAGGACTCGCTCGACGAGAGTTGGAGGGGAGGAGACAATATGTCTCTATGTTTTTACATGGTGAGGCTACCATGATACCAACACGGAGTGGAGGTCATTATTATATTCCTATCAAGAGGTTTGAGCATATGTAGACTGATCATCGATATGAGATGTACAACTGGTACATGGACCTGTATCGTGATGATTTGGTAGAGCAGCTGGCCATGACTCTTATGGTGGTAGCACAGGGTTTGGAAGTGCCACCCATTGCAGTTATGAGTTAGGCGGTTGATGAGGATATGGAGGATTCCATAGGTTCAAAGGATTACGTAGCTCACGGTTACTCTTCCGAGCCGGTCGACCCAGAGGATTTTGATCCTTGGGATGACACCAATAGTCATTAGAATTCCAACATCTCTGTGACTTTGTTGTTTGTATATGTGTATTATATTTTATATGTATGGTATATATATATATGGGTATGTATATATTGTATATATATTTTATAATATATGTATTGTGTATGTTGGATGTGTAACGCTTTATTGTGAAAAATAAAGTGTTGTTTTTCTGTATCTTTTCAAATTATTAACTAATAATTTGGTTAAGATTTAGTCTCTCGTTTATTGCAGATGCCACGTCCTACGAGAAATGTTCACCCTGAACCTGAGAGTAGTTCAGGGGATGCTACGAGTCGACTTTTGGAGGCTATTGAAAGACTTGTGACACGCGAGAATCTTGCGAGAGCGAAGCGGCGCAAGCGACCTTAGCAACCACAACAACCTGCTGGGATAAATGCGGCGGTGAAACAGTTTTGAGATCTTCATCCCCCAGAGTTTGATGGATCACTGAATCCATTGGTAGGGAGAATTGGATTCGAGTTAGAAGATATTTTTCGGCATGTCTCAAAACTTCGAGAAGGTGATATGTGCTTGCTTCATGCTGAAGGAGGGAGCCAGTCATTGGTGGGACATGATCAAGTGGGCTTATCGCACGAACGAGCATCCGATGACGTGGGCTTTGTTCAAGACTTTGTTTCTTTAAAAGTACTTCCCGTGAGTTAAGAGAGAGGAGAAGGAAGCTAAGTTCCTAAGTCTGGAGCAAGGGAATCTTTCCCTGTTAGAGTATGAAAGGAACTTTGATGAACTTTCCCGTTTCGCGCCACACCTTGTGGACACAAAGGAGCATAAGGCTCGACACTTTGAGAAGGGGCAACTTGAGCTTTATAGTCTTTGCGCCATGTTTCAATTCCTACGTACCGGAGATCCCGTGGCCGTAGTTGATTGCCAAAGATTCTACCCATGAGGTAGTTAGGCCTACAGGGCAAAGTTCTGCTCCTGTTAAAGAATCAAGGAAAGGAAGTTTTCAGCAGAAATGCAAGTTTGACAGGAAGTCTGAGACGAGTGGTTCTTGCATCGACGATAACAATAAGAAGTTCAAGGTGGTTGACAATAGGTTTGGTGTTCCGTCATTGTGAGAAGTCGCGAACACCATCCGGTGAATGTTGGGGAAAGCCCGTAATGTGCTATGGATGTGGCCAGCCTGGCCACATGAGGAGAAATTGCCCGATGGCGTGATGCCTTTCGAGGCGGCGTTGACTAAGACAAAGGCTGAAAAGCCCACAATGGTTGCGAATACCATTACTTTGAATGGTTTAAGTGCTTTGCATTGTTTGATTTGGGTGTTATGCACTCGTTTGTGTCTAATCAGTTTATTTTTAAATTGCCTAGAAAACTTGTTAGTCTTGGTTGTGGTGTGCGTGCTGCTACACCTTCGGGTGTTAGTTTGGATGCTTTTTATATGCTTGTTGATTGTATGGTGTGCTTGAACAGAGACACTACGTGCCGAGTTGATCATATTAGAATTTTTGAATTTCGATGTGATTTTCGGTATGGACTAGCTATCTAAGTGATGGGCTTGCATTGATTACAAAGAGAAGAAGGTTCAGTTTAGCCCTATAAATGGGTAGAGTTTTGAGTTTGCAAGTTTATCATTTAAGCCTTGACCTAATTTCTAATGGCGATGCAAACTCTTAAGTTTTTGCATCAAGGATGTCAAGTGTTCCTTATTAGTGTCATTGACAAGGAATCATATACTCTTCAACCGCATAACGTCAAAGTCGTGCGAGACTTTTTAAATATTTTTTCGAAGTAGCTGCTAGAGTTGCCACAAAATCGAGAGGTGGAGTTTACGATGACTTGGGTAAATTTGTGGTGGTGTTTAACGACGACATCCTTATGTATTCCAAGTCAGTAGCTAAGTACGAAGAGCATTTGAAGTTAGTGTTACAGCAATTCGGGACAGAAAAAGCCCAACAAACGAGAGAAGTTTTCTTGGTTTTCTTGGGAGTTTTATCGTCGGTTTGTAGAAGGGTTTTCCAAGATTGCGTTGCTATTGACGAATTGTTAAGGAAGGAAACCAAGTTCGTTTGGTTGTGAGTGCGAGGGCGCTTAGGAGCTTAAAAAAGTTGGTCTCCGTACAATTATAGTTTTGCGAGCGATAAGGTGTTTACGTGACGCATCATGTCGGTTGAGAGCCAAGTAACCATCTTTGTTCGAGTAGTCAACTTACTCCTTTAATAAAATTTTCGGACGAAATTTCTTTTAAGAGTGTTGTAATAACCTCATTTTATTTTTGATTTTGTCGGTTTTGGTCACATTTTGGTTTGTTTGCCAAATAGCCTTTTCACGAAACAAGCGGTTTTGAATTCCTCTAGCATTTTATGAGGGCCGAAAGTATCCAAGGAGAGTTGAGAAATTTTTCCTATCAATTTTGCCCTTAGTCAAAGTTTGACCAAGTAGGGTTACTATTTATTATTTTAATATTTTAGTAAATATCTTTTGACTATTTACTTTATTATATTATTATTTTAATATACAAATTGGGATATTTCACCATTGTTAGCCGACCTTCTTGCTTCCAATTTCAATGGTGTTTTCTTCCATTTTCGTTCTAAAGAGAGAAAATCCAATTTTTAGAGAGAGAAAGTGTGAAATTCAAGGAATTTTTCAACAAAACTTTAGGGTTTTGTACCGGCCATCAAGGGGAGTTCATTGGCATACTTTGTGGTGATTTTCAAAGCTTGGAAGTGGGGTAATCTTGCTTGGAAGAGAGGTAGACAACTATTCCTCTTAGGTTTTTTTTATGTAAATGTGTGAGTTTACTTGATTAAATGATGAAATCATGTTATGTATTGGTGAATTGTTGATTGATTATGCTTAATTTGATGTGTATTGAGTGTGAGACGAAACCCCCAATTGGTTAGGGTTTAGGTTTTGTGATTTTGATGATTTATGCTTAATTTTGTTGGATTAAAACATGTTTAATGGAAATTGATGGTGAATTATGGTATAAACCATTGTTAATTTGTTGATTTGGTGAGAAAATTGATGGATCTGGACATGTAGAGGGGCCGGCCATGTTAGGGGTTCCTTTGTCAAATTTTTTTTATATGTGAGAGGCATTTTGGTCTTTTTACATGTTATGGGTATTTTGGGTATTTTTAAAATTGTTGAGGGTAAATTGGTTATTTTGCATGTAAGGGATACAGATGGAATTTTTAAAATTGATCAAGGGTATTTTGGTCATTTTACATGTGAGGACATAAATGAAATTTTTAAAAAGGTCAAAGGCATTTTGGTCATTTTACATGTGGGGACATAAATGTAATTTTTGAAATTGTGGAGGGTATTTTCATCATTTTTCATATGAGGGGTAAAGTTGAAAATATTTGAAATTGGAGGGGTATTGAGGTCTTTATTAAATTCCAAGTTATTTTATAATATATATATATATATATATATTCAATTACCTTATTTATAACTTATTTAAATTATTTATCTATACACTTGTTTGTACAATTATATTTATAATTATATTTTACAAAATGCATGTATATTACGTAAGTATTTATTAAATATACATAAGTATATTTTGTGAAAGTATACATATGTAAATAATTATATATGTATTAAAATGAGTATTAATTTATTATTTATACTTATAAGTATTTTTATACATGGATGTATGTGTATATAACTATGTATGTGTATATAACTATGTATGTGTATAAGCTATATTTGTGTTCATATATATGTGTATAAAATATCTGTATACATATATGGGTGTGTATATATGTATTTGTGTATATATATATGTGTATATGAATGTGTATTTATATATGTGTATTTTTATATATGTGTCTATATATATAGGCATGCATTAAGGTGTGTAGATATATATATATATATATATATATATATATATATATGTATGTATAAATTTATGATTGTGTAGATGTATATGTGTATGAAATATATATGTGCATATATGGGTATGAATATATATATTTGTATGAATATATGTGTATGTGAATATTTATTTATATGTATTTATATATGTGTATATGTATAAGTGTGATTGTATACGTATTTATATTTGTGTATATAAATATGTATATAGATGGATATATGTCTTTGGAATGGTGGAATTTATATTTCTAGTGGAGAATTATTATTTGATATTTATTTAACTGGGGTGGGGTGGTAATTAGCCATTTGCCCATTGAGGGGTATTTTGGTAATTTTTTATATACTCGAAGGTTATCTTGGTGATTATCGAAGTCTGAGGGTAGGGTGGTAATTAGCCATTTGCCCATTGAGGGGTATTTTGGTAATTTTTTATATACTCGAAGGTTATCTTGGTGATTATCGAAGTGACCAGTAGCATTTCCGTAATTACATCAATATGATTGGTGATTGTGAATCATTGGTGGGGCGGGGCAATTCGGTAATTATCGTTGTTGGGTGGGATACTTGGTAATTATGCGAGTTATTATTTGCCTTGTTGGATTTATGCATTGTGGCATACACATTCATTTACATAGAGAAATTCATGAGGCATATTGTTGTATATGAAATGATGAATTTTTCCCTAAGGGTTTGTGTTTTCAAAACGGTTGCACAAAAAAAGGTGCATGGTTTTAAACTCTGTTTTAATAGCACTGTGGATCACTGACTACACAAGAAGGTGGGTTCCCCTGAACAGTGTTTCACCCGCATACCACAAAGGTGTGGTGTTTTGTCTGGAGCACGGAAAGAGAGTGGGCTATTCAGTTAAAATAAAGAGGAAAAAATGATGATTTTGTGTGTATTACACAACATAATATGGCATTGGCATATGCATTTGGTTGCCTACTGAGTGATTTATCACTAACTGTTGTCTGGTATCATGTGTGGTAGGTAAGTCCGAGACTCAGCAGTAGGGCTTGGTGGCGGTGCAGATATGGGGAGGCATGGCATAATACAGTGTTCTTCTGCATTTTCCTTTTTATTATATTTTGGGCAAGAATACTCTGTGTTTAATTAAATACTCTTTTCTTTACGTTGTTAGTGTGTATACTTTATTTATTTTAAAGTATTACTATATTATGGTGTGGTTTGTAAAATGGTCCCAAAGAGTAAAGAAAGATTTTAATACTGTCGTGGCATTGTCTAGAATAATTTTTAAACATAAATTAGGTTTGTGTTTTTGAAAGGAAAAAGAAAAAAAAATTTTACGTAGTAACTACACCTTACTCGGGAACGTATACTTGGGTAAGGGGGTGTTACAACTATCTATTGGTTTTCAACTCAAAACCATTATGAGAGCAATAATGGTTGTCATTTTCAGAAACAAAATTTTCATACTAGTATTAACATGTATTTTCATAATAAACATAAAACATAGTAAATCCCACAAACTATTTTCTATTTATCATAAATAATTATTTAGTTTCATTATAAATACTCACGTTGTGCAAGATATTTATAATAAATTAAATTTGATCATAAAATAAAATATTGTTCTACTAAGTTGGTTCTCAAGAAAGAATGGGGAGTCACAAGTAAACCGCTTAAATCTCATTCTCATTAGACAGAACCTCCCTAGATAACAAAAATTTATTTCATTTTAATTGCTTCAAAAAAATATTTTGGGCTCTTAATTAAAAAAATATAGCCTCTTTGGAAGGGTAATTATTAATTAAGTTTGAATATTATTAACCTTTATTTTAATTTCAAAATTATCTTTAATATCTAAGATTATTAATGTTAGGTCGATCAACCAAATTAAAATTAGAAATAAATTGAGGTTTAATCCAACAAAATCCAACCATGCTTATCTATTGAGGTTTTACATGATTATTTTATTATTGGACCCACAATGGAGCCCTTAAGTTCAAAATTAAATAATTAATGTATAACATTGAATTCATTCAATATTTTAAATTATAAGGGATTTACTAAATTATTTTTTAAAAATAATTTTTCCTTAACAATTATTAGATTATGAAAATCCTAATAATTATTATGCATATGTAATTTAATATTGATGCAAACTTATAATGCAGCATCTATTTTATATGGTATGTTATTACACAATATATGCTACATACATATAATTAAAATCATTGCTATAAGGAAATAAAGAAAATAAAAGCATTAATCCATGGGTTTTTTAAAAAAGAAAAACACAAAACCAAAATAAAATTACAAAGCTTATAAAAGCCCAAAGTATTTTGGCTCAATTCTTCTTTTGGATTGCAGCACGTAGGGTCTTTTTGACCTAATTTGGTTTGGTCTCTACGGGCATAAAAGCCCAAAACCAAAATCTCTAAACAAAACCCTAACACCTTTAGAGATCCATGCACCACCATTCAAGCCAAACCACTAGTAGGACCACATCAATCGGGGAAGACAACTGTAAAAAGCAGCCACCAAATGGAGTAGCCACCCGCCCTCACAAGCAGCCACTTTTAGTGCATCTATGGGTGCTTTCGGCATCTATTTGGCCTGAAATTTTACCACACCTCCGTCTCCTCCTTCCACTTCTAACACAGGTGTTCTTATGTTAGTCCAATGTTTGGATCTTCTCATACACATCCAAATAGCCTCGGTATGCAGTTTTTCATAAGTATTTTTTTTGATCCAAAAATATACATATAATAAACTAAAATAACAAAAAGTACTAATAAATCAGGGAGGAAACATGGTCTTATGACCAAACTCCTATTACATCCAGTAAAATCAATAAATTAGGAGGACACCTGATCTTATGACTAGCTCCTTACAATCCAAAATCAACTACTATGGATTATGGCAAAAACATACAACATCCATTAAGAACAAAAATTATAAATAACATACATCCATTATGTGATCGTAACAACTACAGAACTTAAGTGTCATATATCCAATTGGCATAAAAAATTATATAAAATTGAATTTTAATTCACCTGAATAACATAGCATGCTCTGATACCAATTGAAGGATCATAACTACAGCGGAAGCTAAAAATTGCTATTTTAAATATGCAACTAAATTAGCTAATTCAATATAAATACCTCACTGATGTGGAGATCTTCTAGTTGCTCCTCTTACTTAGTGATTAGCACCATACATTGTCGATCTACACTAATCTATCTGTTAAATCTTCCGACTATCCTTAGAATAGTATAGTTGTATGGGAACTCTAAACACTATATAAAAATACAAGATTAAACAAAAAAATCAAATCTAGAATTAGTTCAAACTTTTTATTTTTCTCTAGCTAAATCTCCAATCTGTCTCAATAGAGAGGCAACATCCTGTCTTTAGGGTTTGAGCATAATAGTCTATATATAGATAAACTCAAAAAACCCTAAGGTTAAGAATATGTAATGTAACAACATTAGATAAACATTTAGTCATTGGGTCTCCACACCTTAGGACCTAAGTCCATGTGGTGTAGGCCTTTTTTTGTGTTTATAGGTCTTGCACATAAGCAGAAACCCAACATGTATATCATTGAATCTTAATTATTTCATTTGTACTAATATCTTTATATACATTTCTAAGTTACCATATTCAACTATTGGTTAACAAATTGTGTTGGTTACATTAATTTGTTTTTTTATGAATGAAAAGAGTCTTAATGTGGGAATTATTAGTCTAGGATTCTGGTAGTAGGTAGAGTCTTGTTGCTACTCTAACTTTACAATCCTGTAGGAGTTTAGAACAGTAAGCCCACTCCCCTAATTGTTCCTCCTCCACCTAGTATTTAGCAAAACTGAGTAGACCTGGGGCCTTAATGGAGATTTGTCAAGACTCGAACTACAACTCTGACAAACAAGTGTGAGGGCTCGGCCGACTTTCTTACCACTAGGCCACACCCCGGTGCAGGTTGCATTAATTTGTTAACCAATAGTATAGTGCCACATAAATTCACCCTGTTTTAATGTTAGTCAAAACAATTTGTCAACCAATAGTATAATGCTACTTATGTTTATATTACCTTGAAATGTCTTTGTTTTTCTTATTAAACGGGACTGTATTCTGGAATTACAGCAACGTTAAGCATTAATACGTACTTCATAAATCGTATTATATAATTTTAGTATATTTTTAAATATAATTTGCAACAATTGTAATTTTAGTATTAGAAATGTATATTTATCATAACTGTTTCATTATAATAAATTTTATTAATGGTTTGAAATTATAATAACAAAATAGAATAAATATCAAATTTAGAATGTCAATGAAAGGATTCCAAATTGTAATAAAATTATCAAATTAATAAAGATTATTTTAATGCAAATTGTAAAGATCATTTTAACGACCAAACTAGGTGTCGTCCGTTGTTAAGCACTGATCTGTTTTAGATAACAGTTTGTTGTATAGTCGTAGCATAAATGACATTTTTCACAACAGCTAATAATCGTCATTGAAAATGCTCTATTTTCAATGATGGCCGGAAAGACGACCATTTTTCTAGTAGTGAAACGCTACTCAATCCAAAATCTAATTAGAATGAACTGCCAACAAATTCAAATCCACAAACTAAAAGCCAAAAGAAGTTAACTTGTTGACTGCCCATGTGGCAATATAAGTGGCTGAATTACAACGAAATACCCAAGATATTATAAAGTCCAATTTTCTTAAGGCATCAAAACCTTTTTAGGTATTTGTTCAGCTGTTCTCTGCAACTGAATAATCATCTATAGTCAGATATTGCATTTTCTTCTATTTTCAATAATAATATATATTTGTTCATTTCTTCTCCTCCTAACTTAATGTTTTAAAGCACCTAAGGGTGTAGTCTAGTGGTAAGGAAGCCAACCGAACTCTCACATTAGTTTGCATGAGTTGTAGTTCGAGTCTTGGTATGCCTCCATTAAGGCCTCAAGTGTACTCAAGCTTACTAAAACATCATGCGGAGGGGGAATTATTAGAGGAGTGGGTTTGCTGTATTAGACTCTTATAGGGTTGTAAAACTGGAGCACATGTCTTATCTCCTAACAGAATAATTCTAACATTGAGGCCCTTTATTATTTATCACAAAAAAAATTTAATGTCTTAAAAATATAAAATGCCACGCTTCATTTCACATCTTTTTGAGCCAAAAGCAATTGAATATTCTCTAAAAAAAAATATTAACCACAAACAGGGCAACAGGGGATCGGAGCACAGCAACTAACTAATCATGGTTTTCGGAGATATATACCATTATTGACGATGGATCTTATAGGTCCCAATTAACTGTGGCAGGGCTCACACTTTTATCCGTACTACATTTCACTGGCAGTCTTACGTGGTATTGACATTGTAGGCCAAGCAACCACATCAACAGTGTGAACAGAGACAGAAAGCTTGACTTTGCACAATGGATGGACTTAGTATATATGGCACAGAAACTGCAAGCCCCAGCATTTTCAGGGAGTTGAGAAAGCTGCTGCAAACTGTATTTTTCTACTAAATTGATCCAACTAAGTGAAGTCTATTCTTATTAATGTTCTTCTATATGCGTTGTATATGGTCCCTCCGTTTTTTTTTTTATCCAAATCTTTGTGAAGACCAAGCAGGCGACTTACAACTACTTTTTGACATTAATATAAAAAATTTATTAGTTTGGGAGAGACCAAAACTTTCTGGTTACTTGCCTGAATTTCACTATTGTGGTCCTCTCAAGGCATTATTGATCGGGGTAGTTTCTCCGGTAAATATCCACTTCAATTGAAAGACTTGGTTCGACTTCAATTATATGAATTGAAAACGCCCACCATTTTGAGTTGACATTTCAATGTAAATATCCTCTTCAATTCTATGACTTAGCTCTTAGGGTGTAAGTTTTCTGGGTTGATTCCAATACATTATCAATAGCCAATGCTAAGTGTTTTAGTTCCAAGTTTTAATGGTCACTCAAGGATCTACAATCCAATCCCAGCAATAACGTCAAAATCATACATGTAAATTATTAATAGCCAATACTGCAGGGACATTTCTCTTCACTCATTGGAATATAGAGTTTATTAGTTAGTTCCTTCTACCGGATCTACTAAATTTCAGCATGAAATTAAGGTACTTAGTTCATAAACTTTTAATTATGATGAAAGTATGATTCAAGTGTAACTTTCTTCAACGTAACTTCGAGCATCCAACATAGAAAAAAGACAAGGAAAAGAGACTCTATCTTGATAACTTAGTACATAACATCCAACTTCACCGGAGACCAAAAGTTCTCATACCAGTAATGCAATTGGTTGCAACATTATCATCATTCCATGGAGGCTGTTGGATCTTAGTATAAGTAGTCTTAGATTTAGAAGAGTCCCTACCCAGGGAGGGAAGACATCATTGAATTCAATTATTCAGGGATTGAGAACTTCAAGAGTACAACTGGCCAACATTTTTGGTAAACGCACATGCAACTGATTGTTGCTTAGGTCAATCATTTTGAAATTATTTTGTTTGCACATATTTGAGGGATGCTGCCATGAAAATAGCTGTTACTCATATTTAAGACAAACAGAATACTTCTATGATTTTCCAAACATGGTGGTGCATACCAATCAACTGGTTATTAGACAAATCAAGCAACTGAAGGGAACTTAAATTTCAAAAGAAGGGTGAAATTTCTCAACTCATATTATTGTTTGAGACTTGGTGCAACATGGTGGACAGGACGGAGGAGACATTGGTAATTGGCCTTGTACTTTGTTCAATGAAAGATCTAACAACATCAAATGAACCATATTACATATAGTGACTTTGTTGCCTAAAACTACATCGCGTCGTTGATGTTTAAGATACATGGGCACTGTTGAGTAGAAGATCAAAGCTGTTATAAACTATACAAATAGTTTAATTTACAAATGAAAGTCCCCTTTTTATTTATTTATCGCTCCTATTATTGTTTTGAATTCATCTAGAAAAGAAGTACAAGGTTTACGCAAAATTATTTATAGGTAATCATCATGGTAGTATAAGTGTACCAACAATTTAACTAATAAGCTTCCAGAAACAAGAAAAATACAAGATTAAATACAACTAGCAAGGTTTTAGCTTGAAACAGTACTGTTGGGGATTCACTTGCCAGCAAGTCCTTTCCCATCCATGTTCTCCAATTTTCCATCTTTGTTCACAAACGTAAGCTGAAAAACAACAAATTCATTTTGGTAATAATATTGCATAACATTGGTTTACACGTACGCCATAGCATACGTACTTCGTAACAATTAAATAACACTGGCTTTCACGTTAATATATATAGCTTTAAACCCAAATACTCAAAGAACAATTCTGTTGATTAGACAAACAATAACTTCTATGTTTATAAAGGTAAGAAAATATAATTAATTTATCTTTAGTCTTATTAACTGCTTAAGAAGATATATTAATTTAGAGCTAATTATATTAATCACTTAGCTAATTTTCACTGATTCCAATGTATATATTAATAAAAAAATGAAGCTTATGTTGTTGCAAACTTATAAATAGATTAGAAAGAAAAATTACCTTCGACAAAGGAGAGGTCCATATATCAATTACGCATTCACCAGCGCGCGTAGAAATATCTTCCAACAAAACTTGTCCAAAACCAGCTTGACCTTCTTGAGAGGGTGACATGACCGATGACTAGTCCGACCACAAATCCACATCCATATCCCATTACTACCACTTTCCAAGTAAAACCATTTTCTGATTCTTCTTCATCTCTGCTCAGGAAAGGAATCTGTGTGTCTGTATTTTCACATTTCTTTGACACTTGAGAGCCACATAACCTTGGGTTTCCTTCAAAAGATGACTTTGAAAATGTGTCCAATTGTGTGCTTTGTGGTATCTGGCCTGTGAGTTGATTGTGGGATAAGTTTAAATACTCGAGAAATGTGAGGTTTGCCAACTGTTGAGGGATTCTACCAAAGAGCTTGTTCTTAGAAAGATCCAATGATTCAAGCTCCCTTAGATTTCCAAAAGATGATGGGATAGTTCCTGTGAAATTGTTGCTAGACAAGTTGAGCATAATTAAAGACTGCAACTTACCAATGCTACTTGGAATATCTCCATCAAACCTGTTATTTGAAAGGTCAATGGACATGAAGATTGTTAGGATCTTCCTTAGTTCCATTTCTGATCCCTTATTTATCATGCTCATTGAGTATCTATATGGAATATAATAATTGGACATAACTTTGTATTGACCAAGATATTTCATGTCTGAATTATTTCCATCAGGAGCTTTTGACATGCAACCCCAATTTCTAAAGTAATCTGACGGTAAACTTCCACTAAAATGATTAATAGAAAGATCTATAGTTCCTAAGCTTGCAAACCCCAAATACATGATGGGATGCCATATTGGACCGAAAAATTTATTTGATCGCAACACAAGAACTTGCAGCTCTGACAAGCTTTGCAACCAAAAGGGGAATGTGTCACTTATCTGGTTGTGTCCAAGATTCAGAACTTGCAACTGAGTACAGTTGATCAAAGATTGTGGAACCCTTCCTTGAAATTGGTTGTGACTAAGGTCTAGCATTCTCATCATACTGTGTGTGCTTCCATATGTAAATATCTCATGAGGTATGCTCCCATTGAAGTTGTTTCCTTGCAAATTCAGTATCTCTAGGGAACTACCCAACCATCGTGGAATGGTTCCGCTGAAGTTGTTCTTCGATATGTCAAGAACTTTAAGATAAGTCCATTTACGAATTATGCCAGTCAAATTATTTTGTGAAATGGAGATATAGGATATCGATGTGAACAATGGTGGAATTGTAAAAGATCCATGCAATTTGTTTCCATACAAGAATAGAACCTCCAAATGTCTTCCGATGACCCAAAACCATTTTGGTATCTCGCTTTCAATTTTGTTCCTGGTAAGATCTAATGCCTTTAATTGATCTTGGGTCTTAAGGAACTCTGGAAACTCACTTATGTTGCATGAACCCAAGAATAATGATTGAAACTTTGGTAGTTCAGAAGTTGTTGTTGCTGTTGTTATGGATAGATTATTATATGAAAGGTAAAAACTGGAGCTTGCTCAGTTTGGAGAAGTTGCCCAAATCCACTGTGCCACTCAAGTTATTTTCTGCGAGGCCTAAAATTATCAACTCAGTGAGGTTTCCAAGTGAAGCTGGAATTTGGCCGCTGAAACTATTACTTGAAAGAGTTAAAATTTTCAGTTTTGTGAGATTTCCAAGTGAAGTTGGAATTTGACCGCTGAAATTATTATTATAGAGACTTAAAACTTCTAGTCGTGTGAGGTTTCTAAGTGAAGAGGGTACCTCACCACTAAATTGACAAGATTGAAGCGTTAAAAAAGTAAGTTTTACAAGGTTCCCCAATGTATATGGAAGCACATGACCAATGATGTGGTTCAATGAGAGGTCAAGATGTGTGAGATGGGAAAGGTTCCAAATTGAAGAAGGAAGAGGCCCTACAAAATTACACTCACGAAGAACCAATAGACTCAAAGAATTGAGGTTTCCAATAGAGTTTGGCAATTTCCCTGAAAATTTTGTGTAGTCAAGACTCACATCCGTCAAAGAGTTAGATGGTTGAAATTCTGGAAGAGTTCCAGTGAGTAGATAGTTACATGTTACACGGATGACTTCTAACTTGTGAAGATTAAAGACATTCTGTGGGAAATTTCCAAGTAAACTACATCCGCCAAGAACAAGAGATGTCAAGGAAGATAAATTTGCCAAGGATTCAGGTACGGATGATGAAATGTTAACTTGGTGTAGATGAAGATACCTTAAATTTGTCATGTTTTGGACAAGTTTTGCGAAGTCTACTTTTCTGAGATGTAAAAGACTAGTTGCATCATCATAATTAAGAAAAGAAGAGAGATCAAGGGAGGCCAAATGAGTAAGAAATGAGATTTCAGATGGGATATGACCAGAAAACATAGAGAAAGAAAGGTTGAGATAGGTTAACCTGGAAAGCTGGGCGAACTCAGAGGGAATGATGCTGAAACTGAAGTTGTTAAAGGAAAGGTTGATCCTTTGTAGTCCATGCAACTTAAAGAGGCTGCTGTTTGAACGCAAAGGCCCTTCAAGCCAACTGTTGGCCAAGTCCAAGCCTACTACTTTGCCTGTTTCGGTGTTGCATGCAACTCCATCCCATGAGCAACAATCCTTTTCTTTCTCCCAAAATTTCATCTTTGGATAAGATTCATAATCATCAGCATGATAGTAAGGATCAGCAGAGCGGGGACAATTGAAATAATAAGAACCGAAGTTGGGTTTGATAAATGCGAACTCTCCTTTAAATTGCAGCAAAGCGGCGGTCTGGTCAGGGAGGCATGATGTAATTAGTGAAGAGGAAGTAATAGCAGTGGTAGAGACATTGGAATGGCTAGAACATGAAACATAGCTGCAAAAACAAGAGACCAGCAATATTAAAAGGAGCATCAAGTGAAACATGAGAGAGTGGGGATTTTGGTAACTGATGCTCTTCATGTTAGCACTTGAAAGAGAGAACATGTACGTATGTGAGAGGGTGTAAGAGTACAAAGGGTGTGAAATGAGGGAGTAGAATATAAAACATTTGGCGATGTAAGAAATCCAAAGTTATGGTTGTAAATTGTGAATTGAATAGTACTGAAGAGAAAAATCAATGATTTTGGCCCTTATGGGCTTTGTCATGTAGAATGTAAAAGATGGTGAATTATTGATGTGAAACATTAGAGAAAGCTGCAGATGCTTTGTCTTTATATTCGTTGACCCATTAGCTAACCAGTTTTCTCTCTTTAATGATCTTTAAGCGAATTGAAGGAATTGACGAACTGTTATTTGAGGAAAACTATTAAATTATGATAAATATACAATATGAAACAGTGCATATACAATGAATAAGAACATAAACAGTATTATTCTTTAATATCTATAAAATCTCTAACATATTGGCTCTTTGTAGTATGATTCTTTTTTATGTATTTAAAAGGGTATTGATGCAAAAAAAAAAAACCCTTATTTTTCTTTCTAGTATTGTCTTTTTTTCCTAACACTTGTTTTTCTTCGTAGTATACATTTTTATAAGATTTTTCCTTTTGAAAATATAATTATCATGAATATAGCATCCAATCCTAGCTTTTTGAAACTTTACCGGTGACAAATGTGGGAAAAATTTTATAGCAAGAATTAAGTATTAATTAACAAAAATAAGCTTATATATTTTTTATTGAAAATTACACTAGTACTACTTCAGCAATAACCTGAGATACACTTATAGATTTTTTGTTTTTAAATCAAATATATATATATATATAGTTTGGTTGGACTCGGAAAGCGATATTTATTGATTAATTTTTTTTGGTAAACAATATTTATTGGTTCATGTGTTGACCTATAAGATGTCTACCATTATTGACTATGGATCTTATAGATCGCAATTAACTGTGGCAGGGCTCACACTTTATCCGTATTTCACTGGCAGTCTTACGTGGTATTGACGTTGTAGGCCAAGCAACCACATCAACCGTATGAACAGATACAGAAAGCTTGACTTTGCACAATGGGTGGACTTTGTATATATGGCACAGAAACTGCAAGCCCCATCATTTTCAGGGTGTTGAGAAAGCTACTACAAACTGTATTTTCTACTAAATTAATCCAATTAAATGAAGTCTATTCTTATTAATGTTGCTTCTATATACGTTGTATATGGTCTCCGTTTCTTTTTTTATCCAAATCTTTGTGAAGACAAAGTAGACGACTTACAACTACTTTTTGACATTATTATAAAAAATTGATTAGTTTGGGAGAAACCAAAACCTTACTAGTTACTTGCCTGAATTTCACTATTGTGGTCCTCTCAAGGCATTATTGATCGGGGTAGTTTCTCCGGTAAATATCCACTTCAATTGAAAGACTTGGTTCCACTTCAATTATATGAATTGAAAACGCCTGCCATTTTTGAGTTGACATTTCAATGTAAATATCCTCTTCAATTCTATGACTTAGCTCTTGGGGAGTGTCAAGTTTTCTGGGTTGGTTCCAATAGATTATCGATAGCCAATGTTGTGTGTTTTTGTTCTTAGTTGTAATGGTCACTCAAGGAACTACAATCCAATCCCAGCAATAACGTCAAAATCATACATGTAAATTATTAATAGCCAATACTGCAGGCACATTTCTCTTCACTCATTGGAATATGGAATTTATTAGTTAGTTCCTTCTACCGGATCTACTATATTTCAGCACGAAATTAAGATATATACTTAGATCATAAGGTACTGCTAAATTTTTAATTATGATGAAAGTATGATTCAACTGCAACTTTCTTCCACATAACTTCGAGCATCCAACATAGAAAAAAAGACAAGGAAAAGAGACTCTATCTTGATAACTTAGTACATATTTCCTAGACATCCAACTTCACCGGTGGCCAAAAGTCTTCACATACCAGTAATGCAATTGGTTGCAACATTATCATCATTCCATGGAGGCTGTTCGATCTTAGTATAAGTAGTCTTAGATTTAGAAGAGTCCCTACCTAGGGAGGGAAGACATAATTGAATTCAATTATTCAGGGATTGAGAACTTCAAGAGTACAATTGGCCAACATTTTTGGTAAACGCACATGCAACTGATTGTTGCTTAGGTCAATCATTTTGAAATTATTTTGTTTGCACATATTTGAGGGATGCTGCCATGAAAATAGCTGTTACTCATATTTAAGACAAACAGAGTACTTCTATGATTTTCCAAACATGGTGGTGCATACCAGTCAACTGGTTATTAGACAAATCAAGCAACTCAAGGGAACTTAAATTTCAAAAGAAGGGTGGAATTTCTCAACTCAGATTATTGTTTGAGACTTGGTAAAACTTAGTAGACAGGATGGAGGAGAAATTGGTAATTGGCCTTGTACTTTGTTCAATGAAAGATCTAACAACATCAAATGAACCAATTACATATAATGACGTTGTTGCCTCCACTTAAAACTACACCGCGTCATTGATGTTTAAGATACATGGGCACTGTTAAGTAGAAGATAAAAGCTGTTATAAACTATACAAATAGTTTAATTTACAAATGAAAGCCCCCTTTTTATTTATTTATTGCTACTACTATTGTTTTGAATTCATCTAGAAAAGAAGTACAAGGTTTACGCACTACAAAAAAAAATTGAATTAGTCACGAACTCAAAAAACGTACCTAATAATTAATCAGTTACGATTTTTTGTGCCTTAATACCATATAGTAACGAATTTTTTTCGTGGATCGTTTGTAACTAAAGGACCGTAATAGATTAGTAATAAGTCACAAAAATTGTCATTTTGTGACTAAAGATAGTATCTTTACTTACGACACATGTTTCGTAACTATACAATACCTTTACTTATGAAAATTATCGTTACTAATTGATAATTTTTTCCGTGACTGGATAGTCATTTCGTAACTAATTAGGACTCCAAATGATTATCAAGTGGCCATTTAATTACAAAATCATTCTATTACTTACGACCAATCTTTCGTTATTATTTGATTAATTGTTACAAAATTACAATTCGTAACTACATATTAGTTACGAATTTATATCTATGTGTAAATTATAGCCACAATTATAATTTCGTAACTAACTTATTAGTTGCAGTAATATAATTTGTAACTCTCATATATTTAATAATGATTTTTTTTGTCAATGAAATATGAAAAGTTACAATTGCCATATACATATCATTTGTTACAAACGCTTAATCTTGTCAGTGTTTGTATTATAGTTACAAAAAAAAAATATGATTGCTTAATAATAGTTACACTTCTCTTTGTAATTATTATTCCAAAAATTATATTATATCTAATTTAATTTATTAAATTAATTTTTAATGAATTAATATTGGGTTACCTGTGAACACAAGACAATCAGACAATGCATAATATATAGACTACACTTGGATTAAATCCATAAAATATTATAATCAATAGAGAACAGTCTGCTAATCAAAACACCATACAACATTAAATCCATATTTAGAATAAATCCATGAGCAATTGTCATCATCTACACTTGTCTGCTAAAACTAAAACATAATATAACAATTAGCTTGATATTCTTGAGTAGCATTAAATTCTAATCAGTGTTTAACATAGTTCCAAACATTATCGAAGAGAATCAAGTGTGCACGGTATTTTCTTCAACTATGACTCAAATGTAAAGTTTAAGGAAAGACCAGTGCATAATTAGAGTTTCCATATAACATATATTATACCTAATCCTAAGTGGATACACTATAATTCCCAAGTGTCTTACCAAAATATGTTGTATATCCATACACCAAAATAACTTCCAAAAACATTTCCATATGCACCTTCCTCATATCCTTCCATCAATCATCTGTATATTAGGCAGGTTAATGATTCAGCTACATTTTGGAATTGAATGAATCATAATAATTACCAAGGACAAATCTATCCCATTATATTAAAGTTTATAAGTCACTCACGCTTGTTGTTTTTGTCATGCATAAAAGAAGGCAGTGAACTGCTAGTACTCCACCCTTGTTCCTCATAATGACATCTAATGTCAACCCGTAATCTCTCATGTAAGGATGCTTCCATTCCATCTTGACATGCTTTCAACTCAGCCACTTCCTTAAGCCTTTGGGTATTCTAAAAGTACCTTAAGGGTATTCTAAAAGTACTAGTTAATGGCAAAAAAAAATTAAACAATTAGAAAATAAGTACCTCAGATCCAAAGTCAAACAAGTTCCACAATGTTATCACATTAGAAATTGAAAGCAAATACACGTTTACCTCAAAGTGTCAGATTTATTCATTCAAACCAATCTCCCTATCTAGCTTATTACAATGCTTACATTTTTGGACCCCGGTGATTGATCTTGGTACACAGCTAGAGTACTATAAGAAGGTAGAAACTTGGTTGAGGAACAAGTTAGGTAATGTTGAAGCTGAAGCAAGATTGTCAAGAGTTGTCTACTTGTTTAGCATTGGGAGTTATGATTATTTAAGCCTTTTCTTGACCAATTCCACTATGCTGAACTACTACAACACATGTTCAAATACTTACTCTACGATTTGAACAGAAATCTAAGAAAAAGAATGAAACATCCACACAAATATGGTAAGTACTACACTCTTGGCTCTTTTGCACATCATCATCTAACGATTCTAACACATTGGCCTCTAATTACTACCTGATTTTTACTGTGAGGTTAGCTATATGCCTGAACCATAGCATGTCAGAATTGTCAAGGAAAAAGAGAGTCCAGCCAGACTTCTCTTAGTTAAAGCTACTTAACCTTTATTCCAAATACAAACAAAAATGGTTCAATGGGCCCAAGTCAAACTAACCAGCCCTTTGTATATTTAAGCCTCTGGTTAAATTCTAAGAAATCTAGTTCTAGTTGTATCTTACATTTGGTTAGTTTTCAAGTTTTCCTATTGACATTGAACACAAAACTTCAACAGGACAAAATTAGGACATGGGTTTTAGGCATTTTTACCAATATAATTAATTAAAGAAACTTCATTATAAATGTAATAAAGTTGCGGAATAATTGTTGAAATTAAAAGGGCAATTTATTTGTTATGAATTTTTAAGGTTTGAGAGAAGGGAAAGAATCATGCTGTGGGACAGGGGTGTTCAACTATGGAGGATGCTAGATCAATATAATTTAGAATGAAAATTCCAAAGCATAATCAAAAGTCTAAAGAAACAAGGAAACTTACTAGAGTAGAGATTAAAAAGAGTACCAATACATGAGAGTAACAAATATACAGATATATATTTACCAAAAAAAAAAACAAATATACAAATATATAGTTTAGATAAGATAAAAACTATCAGGGAAATGCACATAAAGAAAGATGAAAACATTGTTTGACAACTGCACATATATGGAAAAGAATAGGAAAAAGGAAAATACGTACAATCATTCCAACATGTGCACAGAAATAGAAGTCATTGTTACGTGGATAACAAATTTTATTGTCTATGATGGTACCTAAAGAAACAAAAATTGCATGAAGTTTGGGTCATGTTTAACAAATAGAATTCCCTCAATGAACATAGAGAAGCCTACCAGGTGGAACGTTATCAGGAGAGCCAGACTTGAAGAATTTTGTATGGTGATTTTTCTGAGCAACAATCACCACAAATTTGGGTGACCAATTCTCATCAAGAAACTTGCAGGCCTGGAAAATACACAAGATGTAATTTGGGTGACCAAGTCTAGAGGGCAATGTTCAGCTCTCAAAACCTCAATAACTTGATCCAGTTCCATGTTCAAAACTTGGTTGAACTGAGACTCACTGACTCCATCCCTAAAATTCAGAATACATAATCAATCAACAATAGGAAAGTTGGTAAAGGATCAAGTGAAGATAGAAGTCAAAAGTTCAAGGAGCATTGTGCAAAATATACTCCCATTAACCCCAAATATACAAGTAAATAATTGGCAACATGAAGTTGTTAAAGCCACACAAAAAAATGAAATAACAAGATAAAGAAAAAATGTCAAAATCAATTCATGCACACAGATTAACTAGTAGTAACACAACATATAAATATTTCAGCTTACCTGTACATCAGGAAAGACGGGAGGATAACCTGCTAGGTCAACATTAATCGGAACATTTATGAGCATGATAATTATTCCCATTACCATTACCATAGCCTTGGCCGTATCATTGTTTCCATAGTTTCATATATGTACTCTATATATACATATTGATCTATGTCTCTTGGAACATCTTTAATTAATTAGGTTTTTCAAGTATACAAAATCTTTATTTGAAGAGAACTATATTGAGCCTTTTATCATTTATTAATTAAATTTTAAGAGATGCTATAGCATAATGTCTTATCGTTTTTAAAATAGATTTATGAGTAGCAAGATTAATTATGGATTTACTTGTCAATAAACTATACATGGATTATGGTATAGTCGTGACTTATGATGCAACATAATGGCTTTATGGTGTTGATTATCTCAAAATTAGGAATAAATTCTATCTTATGTCTATATGAATAGTTGTAGAAATTTGACTCCATCTCTAGTTTATAACAAAAATCTTCTAAATTGAAGCTTAAACAACTGATTCATAAGCACAATAGACTAAAACTAGTACAGAAAAATTGCAGAATAAATCTACAAACTATACACATAGAATTTAATGACAATATGGCAGAGGTGCAGAACAATATCATAACAAATTAGTGCACACACTACCATAATAGCAAAAAAAAATTTGAACATGTCATTTAGAATTCAAAGACAAGACCTATTTTTTAAAAAAGAAGCAAAAACTATAGCAAGTTAAGATTCCCCAGCCCCTTTTGGCATTCATTTTTCTAATAAAAGTAAGTCTCTTATACCAATAGCCCAACGATATATAAGAGCGACATTTTAACAAACTCGAGGAAAAAGGGAAACCAAAATCATCAAGCGAGTCTAAACCATTATTAATCTTCACAAACTTACCAAGCTAAAAACATGAAAGAAATATATTCTAAAGATTAAATTTTTTAATGTTTTGGAATGCAGAACTAAACGCTCACTAAGAAATATATATCTTGGGGAATATCCTTATCTAACTTCTCTCTAGCATATTACGTAAAGAGTATTAAACAAGCATGCATACATATAAGTATACATACACACACAAAAAAGAACATATAAAAAAAACAAAATAAAAACAAAATCCATTTGAGAAGGTGAAATTACCAATTAGCGTGGAGCAAAGCGGCAGTCCCAAATAAGACTCGGGGTTCCAACATGAATGGGGCGGGGAAGTGTTGCTGCAGAGAGAATGCACTCGTACATCCCATCAAGCTTAGCCATATCCTTCTTGCTCTGGAGAATCTCCTTTCCAGGCACATGCGGTGGGTTCTTCCTCTTCAACCAGGGCTCTTTGCTCTTGTACTGATTATAGAAATTGGTCATGTCCACCCCCAGGTTCTTAATCACGAACATGTGCGGCAATAGTGTGATCGTCGTGTTTGTCCCAGATTCGATCTTCGTCAGGCATGTGAGGCCATTACATCCATCTATATTCATAGCGCAGGACCCATAGATCCCTTCCCAGCAAGAGTGTCGGAACATTAGCTTAGAGTCCATCTCATTCTTAATCTTGATTAGAGCGTCGAGCACCATGGGACCGCACTTCATGAGGTTGATCTGGTAGGATTAAGCTGTCATGGGCCTTGGGTCATCAGTACTACTTCTCGTTAGCCGGACCACTGCATTTTTGTCTTCCACACAAAATCCATCCAAATTTTCTAAAGCCCCAAAATTTTCTAAAAAAACAAATCAAAAAAAATTAAGTGTAAAAAACTGAAATTTGAGATGAAAAACCCTTTACTCATTCACAAATGGCCACGACAATAGAGGACGATGAAGAATCACGGTTTGGCGCCATCGGATCTGGGTATGGAGGCACCGGATTTGTACGGTCCGGTGTGGGCTACGATTAGGAGCAGCGTGGGAGAGTGAGATTGACGGAGATGGAGGAAATAACGGTATGGAGTTAACGGTGTGGGTGAGATTGAGGGAGATAGAGGCGGGGTGCGGGAGAGAAGCGCATGGGAGTGAGTTGCAGAGGGGGTAGTGAGAGAGAGAGTTGGAGTGGAGAGAGGAGTTCACATGTTTTTTTGTTCTTTTATTTTATAATTTTTTAATTTATACCAATCAGTTATAAAAAGTTTGTGTAGCTGTTTCTAAAAATTGTGCCACATAAGCATCATACTTGGCGGGAAAATTGGCACCAAAAGTGTATTGTGGTGTTTTGTTACAAAATTTAGTAACAAAACCTATTTATAACTAATTTGCACATATCTCTATTAGTTACGATATTTTTTTCCGTGTCAAAAACATATGCTTTAGTTACAAAAAAAATAACTTGTAAGTAGTATTTTCGTGACTAATTCAAATTTTTCTTGTAGTGACGTAAAATTATTTATAGGTGATCATCATGACAGTATAAGTGTACCAACAATTTAACTAACAAGCTTCGAAACAAGAAAACTACAAGATAAAATACAACTAGCAAGGCTTTAGCTTGAAACGATCTTATAGGGGATTCACTTGCGGGAAGAACTTTCTCATCCATGTTCTTCAATTTTTCATCTTTGTTCACAAACGTAAGCTGAAAAACAACAAATCCATTTTTCTGTGAAAACAACGTAATAATATTGCAAACATTGGGTTACACGTACTTCATAGCATACTTACTTCATAACAATTAAATAACACCACGTTAATATATATAGCTTGAAACCCAAATACTCAAAGAACAATTCATTGATCGGACAAACAATTCTACGTGCTACAGTGATTTCTAACTTCTATATTTATAAAGCTCAGAAAATATAATTAATTTATCTTTAGTCTTATTAACTGCTTAAGAAAATATATTAATTTAGAGCTAATTATGTTAATCACTTCTAATTTTCACTGGTTCAAAAGTATATTTTAATAAAAAATGAAGCTTATGTTGTTGCAAACTTATAAATAGATTAGAAAGAAAAATTACCTTCGCAAAGGAGAGGTCCATATATCAATTACGCATTCACCTGCGTAGAAATATCTTCCAACAAAACTTGTCCAAAACCAGCTTAAACTTCTTGAGAGGGAGACATGACCGATGACTAGTCCGACCACAAATCCACATCCATATCCCATTACTACCACTTTCCAAGTAAAACCATTTTCTGATTCTTCTTCATCTTTGCTCGGAAAGGAATCGTGTGTCCGTATTTTCACATTTCTTTGACACTTGAGAGCCACATAATCCTGGGTTTCCTTCAAAAGCGAATCTGAAAATGTGTCCGATGTGTGCTTTGTGGTATCCGGCCGTGAGTTGATTGTGGGAGAAGTTTAAATACTTGAAAATGTGAGGTTTGCCAACTGTTGAGGGATTCTACCAAAGGTTTGTTCTTAGAAAGATCCAATGATTCAAGCTCCCTCAGATAGCCAAAATATGATGGGATAGTTCCTGTGAAATTGCTGCTGGACAAGTTGAGCATAATTAAAGACTGCAACTTACCAATGCTACTTGGAATATCTCCATCAAATCTGTTATTTGAAAGGACAATGGATATGAAGATTGTTAGGCCTACTACTTTGCCTGTTTCAGTGTTGCATGCAACTCCATCCCATGAGCAACAATCCTTTTCTTTCTCCCAAAATTTCATCTTTGGATAAGATTCATAATCATCAGCATGATAGTAAAGATCAGCAGAGCGGGGACAATTGAAATAATAAGAACCGAAGTTGGGTTTGATAAATGCGAACTCTCCTTTAAATTGCAGCAAAGCGGCGGTCTGGTCAGGGAGGCATGATGTAATTAGTGAAGAGGAAGTAATAGCAGTGGTAGAGACATTGGAATGGCTAGAACATGAAAAACATCAAGTAAAACATGAGAGAGTGGGGATTTTGGTAACTGATGCTCTTCATGTTAGCACTTGAAAGAGAGAACATGTATGTATGTGAGAGGGTGTAAAGTGAAATGAGGGAGTAGAATCTAAAACACATTTGGCGATGTAAGAAATCCAAAGTTATGGTTATAAATTGTGAATTGAATATTACTAAAGAGAAAAATCAATGATTTTGGCCCCTTATGGGCTTTGTCATGTAGAATGTGAAAGGGTTTTTTGAGGTCATATCCAGGCCCACTGTCATTTGAATTTTTTTAGTTAATTTTTTTAAAAATAATTATTTTATCCTAAAATTACAATAACACCTTTAGATGATGAATTATTTTTTTAGCCTTTTTTTTTCCAATTCGTCAAAATATTTTTTAGCTATATATTTGAAATTTTTATATAGTTATATGAAAAAAAACATAGATTGAGACAAAAAAAAAATCATAATAAGCTTTAATAGATATCAAAGAGTATAAAAATTGAAATTTATAACAAAGCTTTTTTAAAAAAAAAAATTAGTGATAAATTCGCCACTAAAATTTATTTCGCCGCTAAAAATTACTTTATCATTGACGAAATTCATCGCTAAAGGTCACTTCGTCAGCGATGAAGTACTTCGTCATTAGCGACGAGGTTGACAAACCACTTCGTCATTAGCGACAAAGCACTTTCAGCGACGAAGTTGACGAAGTACTTTGTCATTAGCGATGAAGCACTTCGTCATTAGCGACGAACCACTTCGTCAAAAATGAATTTAGCGACGAATTCACTTGTCAATGATGAATTAGCGACGAAATTCATTAAGGGTATATTTGACTTTTCATTTAAAAACTGGCTAAAATAATAATTATAAGGAGAATTGATTAAAAAAATTCAACTATATCTTAAATATGATATGGCATCGAAAATCCCAATGTGAAAGATGGTGAATTATTGATGTTGGATTTGGCCATCAATGAAATTGCCAAAAAAACCTTCACTAATTTTTTTTTTCTTTGTTGTTTATTAGATAATAGATTAGAGACTAAAGGTTACTAGAAACATTATATTTATTATTTTTGCTTCTTTGTTTATGTAGGAGGAATGATTATTATTAATATTATGATAATTTGTTTTTTGAAAGAAATAAAGACAACGGTTATTATTCAATTTCTGTATGTATTTTATAGTTTCTTGAAGGCTGCAAATTTTATGTGGATGGTATGGTGGTGAATTTTTCAATTAGTCATTGTCAACTTTTTAGTTCAAAGTTGTTGAAGGTTGTGACACTTTTGCTATCATAACAGCAAATATAATCTGATACTTTGTTCCTAAGAATTAGCTATTGTTATGCACAATTTTTGGAAGACAGTTATATATTTTTGATACCTTGGTTAAATATGTGGTGTAACAGATTTTAAGGAAACATAGTTCAACAAACCTGTTGTGTTAGGTAGTATTACTTGAAGATAATATCTTCTAATTTGTATCTCTTGTATATTTATGCAATCAATGAAAAATTCCAGTTGGCTTTTTTGAGATTTCTTCTTGAGCATTGTCTTCGCTGTGTTTTTAGCTTAAAAGTTTACAATTAGTATCAGAGCTACCTCTGATCTTTGAGGGTTATGAGTAAGAGAGCATAAACACATAAATTTCCTCCATATCTTCTGTTCATCTTATTGGCCTCAAGTCATTTTTCTGCTCCAACAACTCCTATCTTTACTGGAGAAAATTATATTTTGTGGAGCATCAAAATGAAAGCTTATCTTCAAGGTTTTGACTTATGGGAAGTAGTAGAAATAGATAAGGATTCTTCTCCTATGAGAGCAAATTCCACTATTGCACAGATAAAGCAACACAATGAGAAAATTGCAAAATGTATAAGGCTCTATATGCATTCCATGCTGGTGTATATGATGTTATGTTCACTAGAATTATGGCTTGTACTACAGCCAAAGAGGTCTGGGACAAGCTCAAAGAAGAGTTCCACAGTAGTGCAAGAATAAGATAGATGCATGTATTGAATTTAAGAAGAGAATTTGAAGCTTTGAGAATGAAAGATACTGAAATGGTGAAAGAGTTTATTGATGAGACTCCTAAAAGTTGTAAATCAAATATGGATCCTTGGGGAAGAATAAGTGATAAAAGAGTTGTTGAGAAAGTTCTTGTTAGCTTGCTAGAGAAATTTGAAACCAAAATCTCATCTTTGGAGGACTCAAGAGAATTGAATCAGATCTATTTATCAAATCTTATTAATGTCTTGCAAGCTACTGAACAAAAAGGTTTTTTAAACAAGAAGAGACCTCTGAAAATGTTTTTCTTGCTAAGCACAAAGGAAAAGCACTGATATACAATCCTGTGAAGAAACATGGTGGAGGAAGCAGAGACAAAAACAAGAAAGATGCAAATGAAAGCAAAGGTGTTGAAAGAAAAAAGTAATCAATGCAAAAAGGATAATCATGCTGAAAAATATTGTTGGTTTAGGCCAAATGTGCAATATAGGGCTTGTAAGCAGCTTGGATATGTTAAGAAAATTTGTAAAAACAAAGGTCTCAAGTGTAGCAAGCACAACAAGTACAAGTGACTAATGAAGCATAGCAAACTGAAGAAAGGTTGTTTGTTGCTACGTGCTATTCAACAAGTTACAGCAAAGGAACTTGGTTGGTTGACAGTGGATGCACTCAACACATGACTTATAATGTTAATCTCTTTAAGTACCTAGACAGAAGCTTCATTTCCAAAGGTAAAATTGGAAATGGAGAATTCATTGAAGTTCATGGCAGTGAAGATGTAGCAGTGGAAACAACAACAGGTACTAAACTCATTTCAAATGTTCTTTATGTACCTGAAATCAATCAAAGCTTATTGAATGTGGGGCAAATGCTAGAAAATGACTATTCTTTGAAATTTCAAGACAAGTCATGCATAATATATGATCAATTTGGAAGTAAAATCCTGAGTCTTGCAATGAGGGATAAAAGTTTTTCTTTTGACTTGAGAAAACATAAAAATAATGTTTTTTTATACTAAATCAGAGGATAAATCCAAACTTTGGCATAAATGACTTAGTCATTTTAATTATGACTCATTGAAGATTATGTATACAAGCAATTGGTTGATGATATGCCTGCTATTAGCAAAAAAGAAAAAGTTTTTCAAATTTGTCAATTTGGAAAGTAGAAAAGGCCACCACTTCCTTCCAAAAGTTCTTGGAGAGCTTATGAAAAGCTTCAATTGATTCACACCGATGTGTGTGGAC
The DNA here is from genome assembly GCA_007844105.2 of Rhamnella rubrinervis. Classification (NCBI taxonomy): domain Eukaryota; kingdom Viridiplantae; phylum Streptophyta; class Magnoliopsida; order Rosales; family Rhamnaceae; genus Rhamnella; species Rhamnella rubrinervis. Next base: position 27,464,525 of record CM017574.2, on the reverse strand, counting down.
CAATGAGTGAAAATTCTCTTCATGGTGACAAATATTTTCTTGTTTTCATTGACTACTCAAGGATGTGCTAGGTTTAATTTCTTAAACAAAACAATGAAGTTGCTAATGTGTTTTCTAACTTCAAGGCCTTGGTGTCATCAGACTAAGAGTACTATCAAAGTTATAAGGTCTGATAATGAAATTGAATATACAACTAAAAAGTTCAAAATTCAATGTAGAGAAGCTAGAATTCAACATCACCTAACCTCTCCTTATACTCCTCAACAAAATGGAGTAAGTGAGAGAAAAAATAGGACTGTTATGGAGATGAGCGGATGTTTAATGCTTGAAAAGCATTTGCCAAAGAAATTTTTAGGCTAAATCAATAAATACATCAATATATTTTCTTAATAGACTTCTAACTAAAGCATTGGAATTCAATGCACCATATGAAATATGGTATGGAGTTAAACCAAGCCTAGAACATTTAAAAGTGTTTGGAAGCATCTGTTATGTGCATGTTTTAGAGATCAAGAGAGACAAATTAGATCAAAAAGCTAATATTGGAATCTTTGTTGGGTATTGTAGCAATACCAAAGGGTATCGGATATATCATTTGAAAACTAACAAGCTAGTTGTTATTAGAAATGTCAAGGTTAATGAAGCTATTGTTTGGTATTCAGAAAAAGAGGAAGTTCAGACCATGGAAAACAGTTTTATTCAAGAACAAGATGAAATTCAGGAGGAGACACTTTCTGAAAATGAAATTGCAACTAGAATCAGAGGTATGAGACCTTTTACTGATATATATGAAAGATGCAATGTAGCTGTAAATGAGCCAGTCACCTTTAAGGAAGCTACCATTTTGAAGATTGGAGTAAGGCTATGGAAACTGAAATCAGCAAGATTAACAAGAATAAAACATGGAAAATGGTGAGCAAACTAGAAGAGAAAGATACAATAGAAGTAAGATAGATTTTCATAACCAAATATAATACAGATGAATCAATTAACAAACAAATGGCAAGGCTGGTAGTAAAGGGGTATGTGCAACAATATGGAGTTGATTATGGAGACACATGTGCACCGGTTGCTAGGCATGATATGATCATTATTCTTGGTCATATCGACTCAAAAGGATGGAAAGTGTTTACATGGATTGAAATCTGGTTTTCTCAATGCTTTTCTACATGAAGAAATTTATGTTCAACAGCCTGATGATTTTATTATTAATGGGCATGAAGAGAAGGTCTACAAACTATACAAAGCTCTTTATGGTCTTCAACAAGCACCTAGAGCTTGGTATATTAGGATAGACTCTTATCTTGTGAAGCAAGGTTTCAAAAGAAGTGATAATGAGCCTACATTGTATGTGAAAATAGGTCATACTAAACTAATTATTTCTCCATATGTTGATGACTTGCTAGTTATAGGTGGAGATATACATCATGTGATGAATTTCAAGTTGGAAATGCAAAAAGAATTTGACATGTCTGATTTGGTTTTGATGAAATATTTTGTTGGCATGGAAATATGACAATTCAAACATGGCATTTTCTCATCACAAAAGAAGTATGCCTCATGGAGTTCAAAATCTAAATGTGGTCAAAGATGATGGTCCTGTCAAAATTGAAGTTTCATCTTATAGAAGTCTTATTGGAAGCCTACTCTATTTGACTCCAACAAGGCCAGATCTTATGTATGCAATAATTCTTCTTTCAAGGTTTATGAATTCAGCTTCTGAAAATAATTTTACTATTGTAAAAGGAATTTTCAGATATGTCAAAAGTACAGCAGATTATGGAATTTGGTTTTTTCAACATGAAAAATGTAAATTGATAGGCTACACAAACAACGATTGGGCTAGCAGCAAGGAAGATATGAAAAGTACATCAGGTTACATTTTTTCACTTGGTTCTGGAACCTTTCATGAACTTCAAAGAAGCAGGAAGTTGTTGCCCAATCCATTGCAGAAGCAGAGTATATTTATATTGCTGCTGCTGCAAATTAAGCCATTTGGCTAAGAAAGTTGTTGAATGATTTGAATGAGCAACAAGAGGAAGACACAATTATATATTGTGATAACAAATCTGCCATTGTAATAGTTGAAAATCCAATTCAACATGGGAGGACCAAGCATGTTTCAATTAAATATCATGCAATTAGAGAAGCTGAAAGGAATGCTAAACTAAACTTGTACATTGCAATTCAGAAAAGCAATTGGCAAATATCTTTACTAAATCTTTACCAAAAAACAGGTTTGAAACATTAAGAAGGGAACTTAGTGTTTCCATCAAAAGTGCCAAGGAGGAGTGTTGAAGGTTGTGACACTTTTGTTGTCATAATAGCAAATATGATCTGATACTTAGTTGCTAAGAATTAGCATTTGTTATACACAATTTTTAGAAGACAATTATATATTCTCATATCTGGGTTAAATATGTGGTGTAATAGATTTTTAAGGAAAAGTAGTTCAAAAAAACATGTTGTGTTAGGTAGTATTAGTTGAAGATATTGTCTTCTATTTTGTATCTCTTGTATATTTATGTAATCAATGAAAAATTCCCGTTGGCTTTTTTCAGATTTCTTCATGAGCATTGTCTTTGCTGTGTTTTTAGCTTAAAACCTTACAAAAGAAATTTAGTTACTGTTTAAATTTTAGTTTGAAAGAACAATTGTCAGTCTTAAACTGTTTCAATTACTACATAGCTAAGTTTTTTAGTTTCAAAAAAAAAATTGGTTGAGGTTTGATATATATATGTATGAATATATACATATACAGTTAGAAATTATGAGAAAGAGTTGTATGATTGTTTTTATTGATGATTGTATGTGAAGCGAATTAGCCTATACATTAAATTTTAGCCTACGTTTGGCCGGAGAGATGGAAAAAGGGAAAGACAGATGATAAGGAGAGAAAGGTTGGTGAAAGAAGAGATGAATTATATTAATCTCTTACTTTTTCTTATATAATAGAAAGGAAAGAGATGATGAATGACTTAAATATAATTTTAAAAATTTATAGGTTTTTAAAGCTCTTCCTCCTCTAATCTATTTAATAATGGATTATTTTGGAAGAAATGTAATGGATTTAAAAATAAAAACAAAAAACCCTAAATAAATAAATATATGTATATTCATTGTTTGCTACTAATGTTCTTGTTCCGTTTAGAGAAATCCAATTGCTTCAAAGTCTCCAGCCCTCACCAGGCTGTTGACATTGCTAAATACTCCAAAACAAGTGCTCCGGTAAAAGCGGAAGTGGCTAAAGAAGTTGGTGGAAGAAAAATGTTTGGCAATTATGTGTATAAGGGTACATCATTAGTATTTATGTATATTCATTGTTTGCTACTAATGTTCATAGAAAGAGGGGTTAGAGTAGCATAGGAATAGGAATGTAAAGCTTCCATGTGACTATTACATCCACATAATTCCTGAGCACATCTAATTAGTACCTACATACAATGATGATAGAGAAAATTATAATATCTATTGCTCATAATGCCTTGCACAAAGAATAAATTTCATGGTACCATTTGACCAATATAAATTTAACTATGAGTGATTTAAAAACAAAATTTAAACACTACATCGCTCATATATATATTCCCTGAGGGAATATATATATGTATAGTATATATAAAGGGTGGTTTTGACAAGGCATAGTAATTTTAGTTGTTATTTCTTTTAAGCCTTTAATATTTTATCGTTTTGCCAGTTTTTTGTTGTTAATTAAAAAAAAATCATAACTTAAAAACGACGTCGTTTTATAGTTTTTTAAATTATTTTTTTTTTATTTTATCTTTGTTCACGTGGAGATATGTGGGAGTGAATACAATAGAAAATAGTCTCTCTTTTGCTACCTATTCCGATTTTGTATGGAGGTGGGTGGGAGTGGATACAATAGAAAGTAGTCTCTCTTTTACTACCTATTCCGAGACTATATCGCATTAAATGTCTCGATAAGATCATTCTTAAAAGCCTCATGTTACGGAGAGGTGTATGAAAATTCCATTTACTTCTCATTCTTATTCTACTTCTTCGTTATTGTTTGTTTGTCTTTTCTCTATTTTGTTTCTCTATGTATTTCTACAATCTTTATCCTTTTTTCTTGCTTTCTCATTGTCTACTTCATCTCTGAATCATTCTTTTGCTTAATATTGCATTGTTTGAATTTTTTTCTCTCGCTCTCCATTTTTCTTTTGTTATTTTTCATATTTTTGTGTTGTTATTTATTTTATTTTTTTTCTAAATCGTTTATGATATCTATTATGATTGTATATGGGATTGTAACATGTTTTTTCTAAATTGTCAACATCGCCATCGCTGTTAGCTCCTTCTCTTTTCTTTTCTTGTTTTGACTTTCTATTTTTATTGATGAGGCTTAGTTGCAAGGGAAAAAAACTTTTGGTTTCCACCATGGTGTGGTGGTGGGGCAGTTTATCGACATCGTCATTAGCTCCTTCTCTTTTTTATTTTATTTTTCTTTGTTGATTTTATTTTTTAATAGGATTTTTCCAGGTTGATTATTGGTTTTAGGCGGTCTCACAATCACACCATCTGTGGGGCACCAACGGAAAACCCACTCACCCTATTTTCTTTCTCTCATTCATCTTCCTCCAAGTTTCAACCTTACCAATCAATGTCATTCTTATCAAAAGTGTGTCATGCTTTTTGTAATACCAACACCAGTCATCATGCACTTCATTCAAAACTAAGAAAAATGGAGCATATACAGGTAATTTAGTAAAATCTTGAGGTGTTATTGCTTGGTTTTTTACTTTTGAGCTATTTGTGCTTGCTATGCATCTCCTAATTATTCATTATTTGTTAGGTTTTCTTATTCTTGGCATTGAGTGGCAAAAGGTGGAAAATCCTGACTTGCATACATCAATGGGCATGAAACTTCGATCAAAGGGGTGTTCGTATTAAAAGAATTGATCCTACACTCCGGAAATCAGGTTTTGAAGCCATCTGATGTAATTCTCAGCTTTGATGGAGTTGATATTGCCAATGATGGAATAGGTAAGTGTTGAAGCACGTGATACTTTTCTTGTGTACAGTTTTAGTTTATTTTTTATTTGTTAACTAGTTTTATTTTATTTAGGACTCTTTTATCTATTAGGATTAGGATTTATGTCAACAGCCTATATATCTAGGTTTTACATTGGGAGTTTTATTTGTGAGTAGCCCATGTGTTTTTTCCTTCTCTGTGTTGTTCACAAACTTCTTCATTTTAATGCAATTTTATTTTTCTCTCATATAATTTTTTCTTCCTCATTATTCATAATTTTTTTGGGATATTTTTCTTCCAATTCTTTTTCAACAAGTGGTATGAGCCTTTAGATTTAAAGGGACTGTGTTTTATTCTGTTTGAAAAATTTTGCATTTTTTTTATTTGAGAGAAAAATTTTTGTTTGAGAGAAGTTTTTGAATTTTTTCAATATGTCTTCTAGTTTTGGTGTTTCCTCCCCTCCACAATTTAGTGGTGAAAACTATCAATTTTGGGTTGTTAAGATGCAATCCTATCTCAAAGCGCTTGGCCTATGGGAATCTATATTGAATGATGATGATCCTGCACCGTTGGTAGGAAATCCAACTTTGAATCAAATTAGGCAACATGAGGAGGAGAAGTCAAAGAAACCTAAAGCCTTATCTTGTATTCATGCTGCCTTATCAGATTCTATTTTTTCTAGAATTATTAACTGTGATACAGCCAAGAAAGCTTGGGATAAATTGAAAGAGGAATTTGAAGGAAACACAAGGGTGAAGGCGATCAAATTATTAACACTCAAAAGGGAGTTTGAGATGTTAAAGATGAAGGATTCAGACTCTGTGAAGGACTACACAACCAAATTAATGTCTATTGTGAATCAAATTAGATTATTTGGTGAACAATTTTCAGATCAAAGAGTTATAGAAAAAATAATGGTGAGTGTTCCTGACAAGTTTGAAGCAAAAATTGCAGCAATTGAAGAGTCATGTGACTTGACTACACTTTCTGTCGCCGAATTAATCAGTAAATTACAAGCCCATGAGCAAAGGAGTTTTATCCGTAGTGAAGAGCATGTTAAAGGTGCCTTTCATACTAAGATTAAAGGCAAAAAACCTACTGCTAAGAATGATAAAAAGATAATTGAAGATCAAGAGAGTAAGCAAAAAGGAGGAGCACCAAAGAGAGGTAAATTTCCTCCTTGTAATTATTACAAAAAAGATAATCATATTGAGAAAAATTGTTGGAAGAAAAAGAAGCAATTTTTTCATTGTGATTCTTGTAACAAGGATGGTCATCTTGAGAAGTATTGTCATTCTAAGCGAGAATCAATCTCAGAAACAAATCGGGTAGAAGATCAAAAGAAGATTCAAAGTATTTATTTATGGCTTCTCATATTGTGATGAAAAGATTTAAATTCATGGGTAATTGATAGTAGATGCACCTGCATATGGCAAAAGACATCAACCTTTTAGTCACATCGACAAATCTTCTAAGACAAAGGTTGTCCTTGGACATGGAGAAACTGTACTATCGGAAGGAAAAGATACTTTTTACCATGCATACTAAGTTAGGAAAGAAGGAAATTGCAAATGTTTTATTTGTTCCAAAATTATCTCAAAACACGCTTAGTATTGCTCAATTCTTTACATAATAAATTTTCGTGACATTTAAAAATTATATTTGTACCATTTATGACCCACAAGGTACAGAAATTGCTAAGGTCAAAATGGTTGATAATGCATTTTTTCTAACTGGTGATTCTCTACATCATTATGCCTTAAATGTCAAAACTAAAGAGCATTAAAAATGGCATCAACGTTTTGGTCATTTTCATGACAAGGGTTTGAAGTTTTTGTATTCTTCAAATATGGTTGAAGATTTTTCAAGTTTTGACTCTATTTATGAAATATGTGAAATTTGTCAACAAGGAAAGATGCATAGGCTACCTCTTTCTAAAGGTAGTGTTTTTAGAGCTAAGGAAAAGCTTGAACTAGTGCACACTTGATGTTCATGGTCCTTTGCTTCTTTTGGGAATAATAAATATTTCATTCTTTTTATTGATGATTTTACAAGGATGACTTGGATTTATTTGCTGAATGATAAATCTCAAGTTTTTGATATCTTTAAGAAGTTTGTTAGTTTGGTTGAAACACAAAGTGGATGCAAGCTTAAGACTTTGAGGTCTGATAATGGAACTGAATATACCTCCAAGCAATTTGACAAGTTTTGTGAAGATTTTGGGATTCAACATCAATTTTCCATTGCATATACTCCACAGCAAAATGGGGTATCTGAAAGAAAGAATAGAACTGTGATGGAGATGGCTAGATGTTTGCTTTTTGGAAAGAAATTACCAAAGAACTTTTGGTGAAGTTTTTCATCTTTGTTTACTTGCTTAACAGACTAGAACGTAGAGGTCAAGACTCCTTATGAAGCCTGGTCAGGTAGAAAACCTTTTGTTAAAGATCTAAAAATTTTTGGATCAATTTATTATTTTTTTATTCCATCTGTGAAAAGATCCAAACTTGATGAGAAGGCACTCAAAGGAATTTTTATTGGTTATGCTCCAAATTCAAAGGGGTATAGAATTTTTTATTTGATGACTGAAAAAATTATTTTGAGTCGTGATGTCATCTTTGATGAAGGCTGCCATTGGGACTTTGACAAACATGAAGTTGTGAATGACTCGCCTTCTAAAGTTGAAGATTTTATTTTATATGACAAATCTTTTGATTCAACTGATTCAAGTACTCAAGATCACTCATTAGATGATGATGCTTTAGTTGAAGCAACTGGAGATGGTTCGAATTATAAAGTTAAATCTCTTGCTGAGGTGTATGAAAGGTGCAATTTAGTTATTGTTGAGCCAAACACCTATTCTGAAGCTGCAAATTCTACCGAATGGATTGCTGCCATGAAATCTGAAATGGACATGATTCACAAAAATGGTACGTGGGAGCTGGTTGATAAACCTAAAGGTAAGAATATTATTGGTGTCAAATGGGTGTTTAGAGTGAAGTATAATTCAGATGGTTCTTTAAATAAATACAAGGCAAGATTGGTAGTCAAAGGCTATGCACAACAGCCTGGAGTTGATTATGGAGAAACTTTTGCGCCAGTTGCACGACATGATACTATAAGATTGATTATTGCTTTAGCTGCACACTTGGGGTGGAAAATATTTCACTTGGATGTTAAGTCAGCTTTTTTAAATGGTGAACTTGAGAAGAAGATCTATGTAAATCAACCTGAAGGGTTTATAGAGGAAGGAAACGAAGACAAAGTGTATCTTCTGAAGAAAGCTTTCTATGGACTAAAGCAAGCACCACGAGCTTGGTATAGCAAAGTTGATTCTTATTTGATTTGACAAGGATTTAGGAGGAGCGTTAATGAAGCTACTTTGTATGTGAAGGTTGGTGAAAATTCTAAGCAAGTTATCCTTTCTCTTTATGTTGATGATATGCTTGTGACAGGAAACGATCCTCTAATGTTACAAAATTTTAAAGTTGAGATGGAAAAAATGTTTGAGATGTCAGATTTGGGATATATGCATTATTTTCTTGGTATGGAGATTCATCAAGAAATTAATGGTATTTTTCTTTCTCAAAGAAAGTATGCACAAGACATTTTGAAGAAGTTCAAGATGAATACATGCAAACCTGTTTCTACTCCACTTACTTTAAACTTAAAGTTGTCAAAGAATGATGGAGATAAACTATCTAATCCTACTAGTTTTAGAAGTTTAGTAGGAAGTTTGTTATATTTGACTGCTTCTAGACCAGATTTAATGTTTCCTGCAAGTATGCTATCAAGATATATGAATTCACCTAGTGAAGTTCATTTTGGTGTTGCTAAAAGGGTACTTAGATACTTGAAAGGTACTCTTGATTTTGGAATTTGGTTTGAATCAACTGGTGACCTGAAATTGGTTGGATATTGTGATAGTGACTGGGCTGGTTGTGTTGATGATTCAAAAAGCACTTCTAGTTATGTTTTTTCTCTTGGTTCTGGAGTTTTTTCTTGGAATTCAAAGAAACAAGAGGTTGTAGCACAATCCACTGCTGAAGCAGAATATATTTCAGGAGCAGCAGCTGCAAATCAAGCAATATGGCTTCGCAAATTGCTTGGTGATTTGGGATTTGAGCAGGAAGGTCCTACAGAATTATTTTGTGATAACAAATCTGCTATTGCTATCGCATCCAATCCGGTACATCATGGAAGAACAAAACACATTAAAGTCAAGTATCATTTGTTGAGGGAAGCTGAAAAGGATGCTGAAATCAAGCTTACTCATTGTGGTTCAGAATCTCAGCTTGCAGATATTCTCACAAAGGCACTACCATGTGGACAATTCGAACTCTTGCGCAACAAATTGGGTTTACACAAGAAAAATCTCAAGGAGGAGTGTTGAAGCACGTGATACTTTTCTTGTGTACAGTTTTAGTTTATTTTTTATTTGTTAACTAGTTTTATTTTATTTAGGACTCTTTTATCTATTAGGATTAGGATTTATGTCAACAGCCTATATATCTAGGTTTTACATTGGGAGTTTTATTTGTGAGTAGCCCGTGTGTTTTTTCCTTCTCTGTGTTGTTCACAAACTTCTTCATTTTAATGCAATTTTATTTTTCTCTCATATAATTTTTTCTTCCTCATTATTCATAATTTTTTTTGGGATATTTTTTCTTCCGCAATTCTTTTTTCAACAGTAAGTGTGGCTTTGATGTGTGTAGTTTTATTTGTTTATGCGCCAACCTATCTATTTTGTTTATATTAGGATAAGAACTTTCACCCGTTAAAGAATTGTGGTTGTTTTTGCTTTCTATATTAGTTATTTTCTTTAGTTGCTAATAGCATTGCTAATAAGTGACAATATGCTAATTAATACATTCATGTAGGACACTTCTATGGAAGAAACATTAGCTATAGAAATTATTGTTTCAAATCTGTTATTGTACTTGGGCTCCATCATTTTATATAAATTTTTTTTTTCTCTTATTTAAATTTCAATATAGGTAGTTGCAAATATTTTGTCCGAACGTACTAAACTGCAGGAATATAAGAAGGGGGGTGAGAAAAATCCACAGCAAGTTGAATTGGATGCAATTCAGGTTTGTAGTTGATTTTAAGAATTTTTTCTTTGCTACCAATAGTTTAATAGTTAGTTGATATTTCTACCATTGCAACATTGCAGGACTATATAAAAGAAAGTGATAATTTGGTATCACTCTGTGATCAAATTCATGATTGTGATGGCATCTTGTCACAGATGGAAACCCTTCTAAGTGGATAGATTTTTTAGTTGTACTTTTTGCCTTTAAAGTTTGCTCGGTTATGGATTTTTTGGGGTGTTTTTGAGTAGTGATTTTATATTCTCTTCGAGTAATGATTTTATGTCTTCAACTTACTTAGGGTAATGGTTATGTTTGTGTTTTGATTGTTAGCTTAAGATTTATGTGAAGAGAAGAAGAATGGAGAACTTATGTTGTTTTGAAAATTTTATGTTTATGTTTCTAATTTTTGAATGGGTTATCATAGTTAGTGTTCTGTTCAGATAAATGATTGGGTATATTATGTGTATAACTACTAATATGTAGTAGACCGCACACAGAGAGACATATAAGCATAAGGGTCAACATCATGGACATGAAGCAGACGAACTTATCATTTTTTAGGGATTCTGGATTTATGGAAATGTCATGCTCACATCTGTTTCTCTAAGTTTGTAATTACATACACTGTTTTTTTTATGTTTGTTCTTAATGCGACTTTTTGTAAAGCTGATCATTATTAACTGATTAACCCATTTGTTCTTTTTACAATTTTTAGGATTCATAGGTCAATTGTGTCTGGTGCTGGCATGTCCTGTTTCACATAGCAGGATTGGAAAGAGAGCCACAGTTCAGGGCTCCCATCAAGTTTCCAATTCTTTAGTTCTAAACTTTTGCATTCATGGATTTTTCGTCGGTCTACCTTACCAGCCTCTCGTATATTAGTGTTGACCTCATCAGAAGCTGAGGGAGGTGAGCAAATAAACGTTTTGACATTTCAATGTTTTAAGTCTCTACTTGCAATTTTTTCTCTTTAAACTTTCTTATGATAAAATCTATGTGCAGAACAGGATTTTTTAAGAAGACTACAACAAGCATGGGAGGACTCATTTTGGAGTCTTTACTACATGCTTCGAAATAGGAAGTGCAATATCTTTTATGGAATTTCTTTCTCTTTGTCAAGTAGTTTAGTGTTTATTGCTATATATATTTTAGAATTATTTTGATTATTGTTGAAGAATTATGGCGTAAGCCACTTGCTAAAGATACATGAAATAGGTCTGGACCATGGATAACTTTGATCAGATTTTTCTATTTGCAACTCTTTTTAGTGTGCACTCTACATTTTGTGGTAATGTTGAGTGGTTGTGCTGACTTGGGGAGAACCAAGTGCTTGTGCACTGTTTATGTTTCCCATTCAACAAGAGGCTTACGGTCATTGTTGAGTGAGCATGTAAGTTATGCCCCTCATTTTCATGAATAAATCTTATTTACATACTGTTTCCTTAGTTTATGTGCATCTTACCTCTGAATGTATGTTATGTTTTAGGACAGTTGTTTTTCTATGCCTCTGCCGTCCTAAAGTAGAGCAAGTCACAACAGATCTTGTTGAGCTGGCAGAGATTGAGAAGTAGAATTTGTACCAGGTGAATATCTATGCCTTTTTACACACAAACACTCTATATGGGTTATTCCAATAATGTATGTCAATGCATACCTAATTTTATGCCTGGTTGAGGAATATGGGGTACTTTTCTCTCCTTGTGCAGAATTGCTTGTAATTTGTAGTGGGATCATGGTAATCATGCATGTCAAATCATTTGCACAAGGAAACAGGTGCAATTTTAGCTAGAAAAATAGTTTGTCTACTAGGTATCTCCGTCATGTAAATTAGAATTTTTCTCTTAATCGTACTTAACTTGTTTGTCTCTACTGAAAACTATTGCAAACCCGACGCCTGAGTTTTTCATCCCATATCGATAATACCCCAGAATCATTGATGGTTTTCAATAGCAATAAGAATGTACATGGCCTGTGTGATATTTTGTTAAATTATAGTTTAGTATGTTGACCTGTTCTGTTTCAAATACTACATAATTATATTACCACTCGATGTTGCAACTTTTCTGGTTGTATTAACATCTTTCTTGTGGTTGTAATCCTGTGGTTCATCATAAATGGATTGATTTTTCTGTCAGCATGAGGTACAATTCTGCATGTATAAAGAAATATGAAGTGACAATTTTAAATAATATTTTGTTTATTGATGGAGAAGGCCACCAAGTTTTGTGTTTATTCCTTAAGCTAATCTATACGAATGCAACATGTAAGACGGATATGTTTGATTTTTCTTCAACTTGTTCAAAACTTGAGTTTGAAAGTCACTCTCAACTCTCCATAACAAGGACTATGAATTTCTTACAGGTTAAAAAAAGTCGGGAAGATGTCCTTAAATGTAGTCATTACATACCCATTGTTAGTCCTAAAGAGAAGCCTCTGCTTATGTAATTTACTGCCATGAGAACAGGTGAATCTGTTGATGATTGTAATTGTTGATAAGAGTGAATGTCTTTTCTAAATGTTTTTTCATACAAATATAGTCTTTTGACATTTCAGAGCTTCGAAGGATGAGAATATTTTCTCACAAGTAGTCAACTTCATAATAACATTTGTTGTTTGTAGAGATGAATTTGATGTAGACTGTAGACTTCCAGCCAATAGTTATTAAACAAATTTTAAATGGCCTTAACTTTTTGACAAGACTGGGGTTTCTTAAATTGTACTTCCCACTATATAGTTTATTGAGATGCTATTGGATTTTCATGTTTTCTATAAATTTTATTTGAAGATTTTTTTTATGTTTGGAATGAAGTTGTTACGATTTTATGCACATTATTGCAATTGCTAAAGGGTGCCATTTTTCAACTTAAAAATTATTATTCCCATCTATGATATCAAATGTTTTGATCATTGATGATCACTTAACAATGTTGCAATTTCCAATGCTCAAATTTCATCTCATTTAATCTGAAGAAATATATTTAGTCACATTATCATAATTCGAGAACAAGTATTGATGATAGTTTAGTATGCAAATAGAAATATGCATTACGTTCTTATGAAGTTGTGGCTGTCTTTGCTTTCAAAAAGTAAAAATAATAGTTTCCTTTTTGTGGGTTATGGTGTTTGAATTATCTTGGTAAAATGGCCCTAATGGTTGCAATACGTGTCCATTTTGTCCAGATATGTAAGTATTCTTTCCTTTTAGATTACCTATACATCTACTTGAATTTCAAAATTACAGCTGCAGTCTGCAAAAACATGATTAATGCAACTGTTTGTAACTGATATTTCCTTATTACCCAAAAAGATCTATCTATTGCAACCTATGTTTGGAAACCACTTTTAACTTTTACATTTAAAAAAATATTTTCATTGGTTAAGGAACCAATCAATCATGAGTCGTAATTCTTTTTTTGATTAGCGACAAGCAATTGGATTTTACTGTCGTATCTTTATTCATGACAATTTAAATTTTGTAACCGTCCTTTTTTAAATGATGTTCTTTTACTGTTATACAATCGAGTTTTTTGATTGACTTTAGCATATTGTTCACAGTGGGTGAAGGCCTGATGCCAGTGAAGTAGGCTCCCCTTAAACATTACAGTTTTTGCATAATCTATTGCATAATCTTTCACTGTACTATGAAATATGTGAAGGGAACAAATTGTAATTTCACCCTGTATGTTTATTTTTGTAATTTTATTTTAAAAAAAATAGTTTTTTTTTGCGTATGGTGTAAGTCGGAGGATATCAAAATATATATATGAATGACTATATATAAGTATTATTATTATTATTATTATTGTAAAAAGATGCATAATTTTATTTAGTAACATTTGAAAGGTGGTTGATTGTTTACTCAAATAATGAATGCAAATTAAATATTGAGAAAACGAAATCTTAAATGCTATTTTTTTCTGTGTCTGTGTAGGGATTGCCTATTAACAACCACACCACGCATTGACCCACCCATCTGAACTCCACGATTGGTTGCTTATGGGAGAAGTTTCACAATTTCTGACCTAGTTTCTAGTAAATATTTCTCACTTCACTAGGCTAGCTCAAATTTTTATTTTGTTGTTACTTTCTTTTTTTCTTTTTAATTGAGGTTGGGTATGTTTGTTTGGTCGAGTTCAGTGTGAGAATTTTTTTTTTTTTTCAGGCAGTTAATTTTGTGAAAAATTTAACTAAACTTCTATTATTTAACTGTTTTATGTAAGTATTTGGTTCTTCTATTTCAATTTATTAATTGATGTTTTGGGTTTATTTTGTTCATAGGTTTTGACTGTTTTTGTGAATTTAGAATTTTGGAGATTATTTTTGTTGCTCTGTCTATTTAATTCTTTGTATATTTTTGTGGATTTCTTTTCAAGTTTAGCTGTCTAGCAATTTAGATATGATGGGTTCGTTTCAATTTTTTTTTCTAATTTGATTTATGTTGTCGGGGTTGCATGCTTGTCTTTGGTTGTGAGATCTTTTTAATTAATAATAATTACATGAACAAGATGATGAGAAACATGACAATTAGGTTTAGAAACTTTTGTGGTTGGAGAATAGATTTTTAAGTTGTATTTTCTTCCTTCAAGTCTACTGGGCCGTTATGGATTTTTCAATTGTATTTTCCAGCATAATCTAGATTAATTATGTCTTAGCGTAATTAGGAGTAGTTTTAATTACCTTTACTCTCTTGTATATCAACCATATTAAAAGAAAATATATTAGTGTTAAAAAAATATAAATTTGTATTATAAATTTATGGGTTGCAATGACATAATAAATTAAAGAATTTCTTTTAATTTTAAAGTTTTTAATTCTGATACCTAAACAATCAGAAAAATGGCTCATAAGACAAAGTAAAAGTGCCTGCATACAAGTTAATTGAACATTGGTTGTTCCATTGCGAAAGTCAAAGAATGTTCTAATAACGTTGGTCGTTGCACAAAAGCATCAGGACTTGTTGGAAGAATCTTTTATAAATAAAAATAATACTTATTTAAATCTTATTAACTGAATTAGTCCAATGAGATATTGCAGTAATTTTATTTTGCAGGTATAATACGGCAATTTATATTGTAACCCCATCTCCAAGTTTCCTTATTTACTCTCGGTGAGAATTCAAAACTTTTACGAACTAGAGATTTATGGGAAGGCATGTATTCAGACATTAGAGAACATAGTTTTTTTTTTTTTTTTTTATCATCTTAATTTTTTGAATTTCAGTCATATACATGGCATGGTTGAGATTCAACTACCAAATGGAACCATTCAAAGTTCAA
Source organism: Rhamnella rubrinervis (assembly GCA_007844105.2). NCBI lineage: Eukaryota > Viridiplantae > Streptophyta > Magnoliopsida > Rosales > Rhamnaceae > Rhamnella > Rhamnella rubrinervis. The sequence goes on along the minus strand of CM017574.2, from coordinate 27,449,160 downwards.
TTTTCATGTATTACCAAAAAAACAAAAAGTTCAACTATTATGTGTAAATCAAGCAATGCAAGTATAGTAGAAAAATTGTTTGGTGCCGTACATTTTATAAGAACAGTGTTGAGAATTGTGAATTGCTCCAAAATTGTACGCTAGAAGTTTAATAATATATTGGATAGTGGTGTTGAGTCTATTTACATTTTGACATTTGTATTTTAATTAGGAGGGCATAATTATTTTGTTATTGTTTCGCCGTCGTGTGGATCCTCTCACCATCACCATGAAAGTGGTCTTCGCCAGTTGGGTTCGCACATCTGTTCACTTGTCAGCTTCATTTTGTCACTTGAAGGTCAGGTAAAACATGATTTTTTTCATAATTTTTTTTTCCTTAAAGTGTACGCTCGAAAAAAAGATAAAATCTTATTGTATGGATTTTATTTTGAAATTTAAAAATTTAGAAATTTATGGATTTTAGGGTTTTCATTTGGTAGATCTAACAAATTTCAGGGCTTTTTTAGTTTTTTTTTTTTTTCATGAATAGATGACATAGTGGTGTGCTTGTTTTTAATTCGTTGAGATAATTTCTTTGGTGTTCAGTTGGATTTGAGTATAAGAATCTTTTATTCTAGAAGAAATTCAAGCTTTGTTAAAGAGGTATGTGAATTTTTCTTTTCTTTTGTTAGCAGGTAAATTTATTCGAATTTATGAATTTTTTTTTCATAAATAGATGTTTCTGATCTACAAATAAAAACCCTAAAATTTATGAATTTAGGTGAATTTTTCCTTAAATAGATGTTTGTAATTGTGGATTCACTCGACCAACTACGTTATACTGCCCAGTTCTTTCTTTTTTTTATTTATTATTTTCTTTAAACCATAATTTCTAGGTGTAGAATCCATCAACTTGGTAGATATATAACTGGACGATTTCAAATAGTGAAAAATTTGAAGCTCTGTTATGATAGCAATGAATCCAATCACATCCTTTAATTTATTTTCAGGGTCATGAATGAAAGTGAGTTCTTCATTGTAGCAGAACATGGTACATTTTTTTAATTATTTTTTTCATAAAAAAACAAAAAATACATGTTAAATTCAAGATGGCAATTAAATATGGCGGTCCATTTGTTGGGAATGGGTTATGTTCGAAATGGTCCATGTACTATCTGAATTGAAATTGGAGTCGTATTTGATTCACCAACCTCTACAGCTCTATGCCAAAAAGTGATCACAAAATTAATGACTGTTCATCAAATTTATTTTTTCAATTTTATTTAGTGTACAATTGCATTTATTTTTACATCATAAAGTTTTAGCATGATTTTGTACAAGGAATCCTTCAAATTAAATATTTCGTAAAAAATTAATTCATGTATATCTGAATTCAGGTGCTTTGATATTATAATCTCTTCTTGTCTATTCTTCCCTTATAAGAACCTTAAATTCATATTAGATAAAAATTTGTTGATGATTTTATTTTAATTGCATTTTTGTATACAATACACACATAGATGTATATAATATACTTGTCCATGCGATTCACAAATCATGCATAACATAACAAATTTATTGATGATTTCATTTTAATTACATTTTTGTATACAATACACATATATATGAGTTATTTATTAAAAAAACAAAAACAAAAAAACCGAAAGTGCAAAAATGTAAGAATTAATTTGAACTTTGACCATGAGTGGTATTGAATATGTAATGTAGCACATGTGTATCAGTAACAAATATAAAATTCCATGCACGAATGGTTAATGAATGTAAACCAAGTGAGTATTTGTTGGTGAGAAAATGAAAGAAAACCTAATCAAAATCTGAACATAAAGAATTTTGATGGTAGATGTCATGACATAGTTCTAAATAATCATTCCGATTACAATCATAAAGTTAAATATTATTTTGATTGTTATGATTATTTACAGCATCTTTTGATGTTTTGTTTTGGAGACATTGGTGGGCAAATATAAAAATAAAAGACAATTATAGATTATGTTTTAACTATTTTAATTTGTACTCAATCCCTTCTATTCAATTTCATTAAAGTCGTCTCTTGAAAATAGATAAACCAAAGACTTATAAGTATGTGTTCCTTTCTTAAAAAATAAAAATAAAAATTACTGTGAGTATTAATTTTGTTTGCAGATCCCTGCTGGTCATCTTAGAAAGCTTTGCACTTTTTGATGTTGTAGAACCTTCGTTTTAGATTAAGTACAATTTATTATCTCTGAGTTCTTAAAGATAATTCGCATTGTGCATATCATCTTATCCTTGAATAAAATCTTATAATTAATTTTATAAAAAATACCAATTATATTGACTATTTCATACGCAACATCGATAATCATGGCGGTGAGTGAGAATTATCAGTTTCTTTTCTAAATTAAAATAGATTTTTTTAAACTTAAAATTTTAAATAAAATAATTAATATTTCAATTAATATTTGTGAAAACCACGTACAAAGCACAGAGCATGATTTAGTATATATATATATATATATATATATATATATATATATATATATATATGTTAAATAAAATAATTAATATTTGTGAAAACCACGTACAAAGCACGCAGCATGATCTAATATATATATATATATATATATATATATATATATATGTACATAAATAATCTCCTACACAACACCGCTCAAATATCCTTTGTTACAATAACGAGATGAATTTTTAGGTAGGGGCAAAAGGTTATTTCTTGCTCATATTACTTTGGCATGCGATATCATCAGGACTTGGCACCCATATGATGTTCCCTTCAGCATGGCCATAGCAATTTTAAGAAAGTGCTTCATGATAAAGTTTCAAGTAGAAACAAAATTGGACTGGAGTTTCATCTTCAGTACGTTGTCGAGGCAAGCTTGAAGATCCCTGAATTCTTGCAAGTCTGAGAAGCTAACAGCCTGAGATTTCCCAAAATAAAAATAAAAATTCTTCTAAGTCTTCGTCTTATTATTATTACTATTATTATTTTCCATTACAATGACAAACATATAAAGCATATAGTATCTTGCCTGTTTAAGTGTATTTTTAAGATGCATCTCAGCTGCAATTAGTTCTTTATGGTTGCCAGTGGATGAAGAAATTTCCATGTACACCTTGCAAAGTTCCAAGGAGGCACCAGCAAACTTCCTAAAACGGTCTCTATCATTCCACAAATCAGATCCCTAAGAGAGGAGAGAGACAGAGAGAGATTAAACAAATATCAAAATTAACAATAAATTTATACTGAGCTTTAACTTCAGTACGAAAATTATACATCTCTCCAAGAATAAAACAACTATAAGTTGGCCCCTAAGGTTTATGTGACAAAATAGCAACATTTTTGGACCAACCAAACAAATATATTAGGTTAAGAAAGCAACAAATGATGACTTGTGAATGCGAACATTGACAATACAGTCTCCGCTGCTCACTTCATGTGTCGTTGAGCTAAGTATATACCAGCTCAGCTTTTGGGAACAACAATAATTAATATGTCAACCTAATTGTTGGACATTTTTTAAGAGGTTCAAGGACGTGCATGGCATAGATCAATAGGCTGATCATCAAAAACATACGCACTTATTAATCAGGGTTCTCGTTATCTATTGCTAGAGTGGATCCCCAAATGGGTTAAAAGTAGGTCATGGAATGGACCTCTCCCTTTACGAGGATACTAGGCCTACACGGAGGAGATTATGCCCAGATCTCTCATCAGATCCCAAAATTTAAAGACTCCTTGAGCGCATAAGCTATCACAGTAGCATCTTTGTTATTGATAATGCTATCCAGAATACTGAAATTCTCCCTTCTCTTTCACAATACGTAGACAGCAGTAACAATGTTTAAGTTTACTATGAAGCTATTCGAGAAGAAGTTGGTAGACAGCTAACAGAAGATGACAATGAAAATGAATTACCAGAGTTAGACAGTGAAATTGAAGCAACCATAATTAACCAGATGGAATCCCTGAAGCATAGCTCCCCACCAAAGAATACCTTTAGTTAGCACTTTAGGATAAGCTTTTGGGTAACTACATCTATAGACAACGATTATATTAAGGGCAACTTTTTAGCACATTGATCTATAATCAAAAGATACTATTTAACAACTCAACCAAACTGGTTTCTGCAATATCGTAATAAGGATTGCACCCCCATTTCAAGAAATACAACCAAAAAAATACTCTAAAAGTAGATCGAGCAAAGAAGATATATCTCTGTGCCAACCGGGATTTGCAGCAGATCAGGATTAAAAGAGATGACAGCAGGCTCATGATAAGCAATGAAAATGTAAATTCACATTAGAAGATCACATTGTTCATCTTACAATGCATAATATAGCTTCGCAGAATAGGAATATGACAATCAATTAGAACATGTGTAATAAAATCTACTGAAAGCAACTATTACAAAGTAACATCAATATACTTGACAGAAGAAATACCTGGTAAGATCTAACTTGTTTCAGAAGTGCTTCCGAGCACATTGTGATATCTCCTTTGAGTTTGTGCCACCTTGCATATAAACCCCAGATACTTGCTCCATTTCCACTTCGAACTATCTACACCAGGAAGGAAAATAGTTTGTTGATTAGGAAATAAAATTTACTCTATAATAGAAAACAATACATTATATCCATTGACGATGAGAAATGCTCAAAGATCAGAAACAAGACAAAAGAGAACAAAAAAATAAAATAGGAACCACCTTTACACAAAACATCCTTCCGACATAATTTAATCATGAAAAATTAACAAACTTTAAATTCACTACAAGACAATTCGCAAAAGGAGTCAAGAACTTAATACGATCCAAAGTGTAGGTCATATAATGAAACTTATCCTTATAAATCCTTCCAACTGTTCCAATCAGATTACAAAAAAAGCAGCCAAAAGTGTACATCTTCACAGATCCTTTGCTTCCTTGTCACCCTCCAAAAGCCAATAAAGACACCAATAAAGAGAAACAACATTGAGGATAATCTCAATAACTTCTCACAAACATTTAGCCAAAGAAAAGCAGCAACCTCCCAATGCGATCAACAATCTCACATTCTTTCCTACCCATGATACACCATCAAGTGGACAAGCTAATACGAGGTGTTCTTTGCAACGAATCAGAGGAATTAATTTTTCCATGAGCAAATTACCAAATAGCCTGAACCTTGGTAGGGACATAAACTTTCTAAATGATTTTGGAGGATCAAACACCAGAGGAGAGGCATGAAGAATACAAAAACTAAACAAAGATTTGCATAAAAGATACCAAAGGAATCAAAGAGACCATTTTCTTGTATCAGAAGTATGATGAAGAGAGAAGCCAATTCTAAATTCACTCTATCATGAAATTCCTGTGGGTTTTAAAGTTCTAAGCAATAGGGCTAGAATGAACATAGTACCGAGACCATAAAACAGATAGGTACATTGATTGAGTCTTTGACATTAAATATCAATTCAAACTAGGAAACAAAGAAGAAAATGAAGGCATCTGATAGCCAACTATGTTCCACATATCCAATCACAACTTCCTCACCTTCAATTTAGTTAAGACACGAGTAACAATAATAACCCTGAGCACTATTTCTCACCTTTCCACTGATTTCTTAAAGATCCTTCAGTCAGATATTAGAATCCGACAATTTGAATTAAGCTACTATTTACTTTTAATAACCCTGCCTCATGAACACTATATATCAAAGGGGAATCTCCAGAGCCACTTTCCTAGAATAGCAAAATTTCCTCTTTTCTTTGTTTCCAGTTCCTAATCCTCCATTTGCTTTATCCATGATGAACACTACCCCAATAAACAAAATGATCTTGAAAACTTCAACACAACCCTCCCATAGGAACTTTCTCATCAATCGCTCAATTTTCCTACAAATTCCTTAAGGAATTTAAACAAACAGAGAAAGCAAGTGAGATAACAAGATAAAAGATAAAGTGTAATAAATTTCCTTCCCATAGATAAAAAGGCTCTATAACATCCATAAGTCTCTTAAGCACTTTAGCAATCACTGCTTCTAAAACTCAGTTCTAGAGGGATTGCCTCGCACCAAGATATTTTAAGGTCATCACCCAACCAAAAACCAACCTCAAAAGAAAAATCTCATAGCTTTGAAGCCTAAGGTGACAATTTTTAACACATCAACCTTAAGGCCCAAACTTATTAAAACCTCCAATAGTGTAGCAAAATTTCAAAAATTCCTCTCATTACCTAGCTCAGTCTCGTGTTCATGCATAAGTTTAACAAAACCACCATTATTTCATCAAGCTTTGCAATGTCACAATTAATCCCTAAGATCACAATTTTTAAAAAAATTAATCTCAAGGTCCAAAAACATACTAGAATCCTTCAATAAGGTTACAAAAATTCCTATCATTACATGGAACCATAAAACAATGTCAGACCCACGCTAATGCATAGGTTGAACACTGCAACTATTTGTTTTATCAACTTTTGAAGGGTCAGATTTTTTCTTTTTTTCAAGAGTCACAGCTAATCCCTTTAAATGACAATTTTTAAGAAATTAATCTTAAACTTCAAACTCATACTACAATTCTCCAATAAATTCCTGTCATCACCTGAAATCATAAACCAAGGTCAGACTCAAACATATGCATAGGTTTCACATAACCACTGTTTGTTTCATCAAAGTAAGGAAGTTTTAAATGGATTAAGATCATGCTGGCTATAAGATTCCATAAAAATAATCCCCAACATCAAAGACAATTTTTAAAAAATTAATCTCAAGGTCCAAAATCATACTAAAATCCTCCAACAAGGTTACGAAAATTCCTATCATTACGTGGAACCATAAACCAATGTCAGACCCACGCTAATGCATAGGTTGAAGACGATTACTATTTGTTTTATCAAGCTTTTGAAGGGTCACAGTTTTTTTTTTTTTCTTTTTTTCAAGGATCACAGTTAATCCCTTTAAATGACAATTTTTAACAAATTAATCTTAAACCTCAAACTCATAGTACAAATCTCCAATAAATTCCTGTCATTACCTGAAATCATAAACCAAGGTCAGACTCAAACATATGCATAGGTTTCACATAACCACTGTTTGTTTCATCAAAGTAAGGAAATTTTAAATGGATTAAGATCATTCCATAAAATAATCCCCAACATCAAAATTCATCATTACTGTTCATTCATGCATATCCAAAATAAGCAAAGTGTATTTGTCTATTGGACAGTCACTTTAAGACAGAGGAAAAGCAAAAGTCAAGCAAACTATTATTATTAAATTATATGCATACCTGCTGTAGAACTCTTCCAATGCAATCAAGCAGCTGTTCACTTTCCCGTGATCTTTCCATCCCAGATTCTGAACACAGCTCATTCTGAGAAACTATTTGAGAATCATCTAGGCTGACTTGCGAATCAATATTACCCGTCACTGCAGCAGATGTAGACAGACTAAGTGATGCCCTTTTCTCCAACTCTACCATAATTTGTTCCAATAGTTCAGCATCAATTCTTTTATTATTAGTCAACTCCAACACCATACGAACAGCCTCCAGAGCCTTAAAAATAAATAAACCCGATAAGAGCAACACACAAGTCAACTATAATATCATGACAAACAAGTATTATGCAGAAACGTAGTACCAATGCAACTACAACAAGCAACAACCATGCTGATGATACCTAAGGGTGGATAACCACTGATGGTTATCTTAAACAATAAACAACTGACGTTTAGTTTCATGTCTCATGAAAACTCTAACTATCCAGTAATTATAATATAGAAGCTGATAGCATCAAACTTCACTCCACATGGCATAGAACCGTAATTTATTGGGCTTATCAGATGTCTAATGTTAGAAAATGCTAACCGCATCATGCTTTTTGGAATTATTAGTCCCAATAAAAATACATCAAAATGATAGTGATGTAGGACGAATTAACATATTAGTTTTATAAATTTTCCTTTATACTCTTTATTGATTATTTTTAGTACAATTTTATTTCCTAGGACCTAAAGTTTTGTAATTCCTAAACACAAGTGCTATTACTTGGTTCTTAAGGAAAGCACTTAAATTAATTGTTTTCCTTGTTTATTTAATTTTCCTTTTATTGCAACTTAAGGTCCTCCTTTTAGTAGTGCAAATTCCTCATTCTAAATGTCAATGTAAAGTTTCTTTCTCTCACAAAAATTTATTCTCTGACTTATTATGTTTCTTTTGCTTCATTTTATTTATTATATAAGAGCCTTCCAAGTGTAATGGCAGCAGTGATAAGCAACTGTGACCATAAAAGGTTGAAAGGAATAGTCGTATTCTCATTCAAGTTGTTCAAGCCCTAATTACAACACTCCTATTTATAGGACTCACAAGACTAAAAAGTAGGAAACTAATAAATAGTACAGCTAATACATCTAATAATACTAGACTTTCCTAATCACAGTAGTTTGACTAAATTACAGTCATTCTATTTACAGTAAGTCTTCTAACAGCAACCACTCTAGTAATATAGATCAGGGAGTGCAAGCCACTTGGGCAGCCATTTAAGTATAAGAACAGTATCAAAAAAAGTGAATGGTTTTGTCCTCTTACAAGGAAATGTCGTTCCTGTCAAGAAAAAGCATACAAAGCCCACAAACCAAGACCAGTCGTCGTGTCAAACAGATTGATGAAAGCATTTTACCTGGCTTAAGTTGCCTACATCTAAAGCAACTTGGCTGTAATTCTCCCACAATTGCCAGTTGTTTCGTCTGTCACCAGGATAGATGTCAGTTAGTACAGATTACAGCCCTGAAAAATAATTGTGTGTGCAAGAGAGAGTAGTTCAGTGTATGCATATCTCTGTGTGTGTGTGTTTGAGAGAGAGAGTGTGCATGTGATTGATAATGATAAAGCCATTGATGCAGAAAGACAGAACTTGAACTTGAGAGCTTCTCTAAAAGCAATGAAAGCCTCTTTGCTCTTCTTTCTTATCATATGCCTGCATAGTTTAAAAGTATAAAAATTAAATAAAATACGATTTCACAAAAAATATCACTAATATTATAATAGAAATTTGCAAATTCAGACACCATGAAAGAATTATAGTTGATTTTAAAATTATTCATCACTACATATCTATATAACAGAAAAGATAACCACTATAGTTTTACACGACACACAAATATGAGAAATGTCATGGGATGGTTCCCATCATGGCGTTTGTTCAAAGTGCATGAACATTTCAAGCCGTTCATAAAAATCTTTATAGGTTAAAACAAAAACAGGACTTGAAGGCATCATGAGGGGGAAAAAAACACTTAAAGCCAGTCTCTCTCTACTCTTTAGGGCATAAATAAAACTTGTTCGTCTCTTGTTTTTCTCAAGACCTCCACCCACAATAAAGAAAACTCTTTCGCTTTTACAGGACAAGCAAACAAATACTATTTTCTCTCCTCATTTTTTTGTTTTTCCCGTTTAAAACTCTACCCTCTCCATAACAGAGAATAGAATGTCCTATCAATTTTACAAATCAGATGCCTAAAATACTCCATTAGTATCTGGCTTAGTAAATGCACCATAACTAACATATAGCGAACCAGCTCCTCGATTTTCATAGCAGGAGACATACAATGTCCAAACTATAGTACTCGAAAATGTGGCAATGAGGATTAATGATTACTAGGTAGATTATGTGAATATCTGTCTTTTAGAAATTTCAACAATCTGCTATATTGGGGTTGTTCAACATGATTCCTACTAATTTAAAATACAGTCAAGAAAATATGGATGTTGATGACATAAGGAATTCTCCACAAACACAGCAACACCCTGAATTTGCAGGACCTGGAATTTTAGTATTATTTCACTAAAAAAATAAAATAAAAAAATAAAATAAAAAACAAATCCTCAGCGGAAGCATAAACAATCACAATACAGAACCTCAAATCCCACTAATTAAAAGGGACATTAAACACATGCTTAAACACCAAATAAAATACTTGTGAGGAACGTGTGTGTTCACTTTGTAATGAACAAATGATTTCCAAATAAAATCAAAAGGATCAAAGTTCAAATTTTCACCACTATCAATGATAGCATGAAAATAAGATTTACACGAAAACCCCAAAGAATCTAACCACTTTCTTTTGTCAAGTGAAGAAGGTTAATATAGAAATCCCCTAAAATTTCTATCAAAGAACTCAAATCGTGAATTTCTCTATCATTCAATTTTCTTCTAAAGGAAAAGTTCAACTGCTCATACTGCAAGGAGAAAAAGAACAAAAATAAGAGATAAAAGCACCATAAGTATTGGACCATCTGAAAAGTCTTGGAAAAGTGACAGCAAAATGCTGCACACCTCACCACACATCCTCCCAAAAAGGGATTCTACTACCTCTCCTCACTTCCCATTTCACAAAATTGAGAAACAAAGCAATTTCCTGAGATATAAATTTCCATGGATTCCTAAAAGAACCTCTAGTCACTAAGTTCAAATCCCAACCATTTGGAGGTAACCCATATTTACTAATAATGACCATACCCCATAAAGAATTTTGTTCAAAGGGAAATCTCGAGATCCATTTACCTAATAAAGCAAGATTTTTGTTTTTCAAATTTCCAATCCCCGAGTCCTCCCCTAGACTTACTTTTGACAACAAAATCCCAAGATACTAAATTATCCACTTTTCCTCCCTCTCTCCCATCACATAAAAACTTTCTTATCAAATTTTCTAGAATTTTAACAACTGAATTTGGCATTCCAAAATGGACATATAATAAATGGGAATATTTTCTAAGACTGATTGAATAAGAGTCGATCTTCCTTCCCTTGATAAAAATAAAAAATGAAAAGTCCCTTTTTCCACCAATCTATCCTCTTGGATACCTTACCTATCACTGGATTCCAAAATTCCATAGAAAGAGGATTTCCTCCCAAAGGAAGACCTATATACTTAAGTGGCCACTCCCTACTTCAAACCCTAAGCTCATAGCACACTCTTGTACTAGACTTGAATCCACATTCAGATCCACAATTGTACTCTTTCCCATGTTAATCTTAGGTCAGACAAAGTTTTGAATAAGACAGAAACACTCATAACCCTCTGACTCTCCCACTCTAGTTGTTGCTTTTCTTTCTATTACTTGAAATTTGCTGCTTCAGCTTCAGCCACTCGATATTCCTTTTAATTTTCATCAAACAAATGGCATCTTCTTCTGGAAATCCCAACTATTCTTAGAACCATATTGGGGAATCTCATTGCAATTACTCAAACAAGCATGAAACGTATGCTTGTGTATTCATCCATAGGTCAAATTGGATAGAGGGTAAGAACCAAACCCCACTGTGCTCATTGGTGGGCCCTCCTACATGTAATAATACACCCACATCCAAAAGTGAGAACCATATGAATCACAAGGGTAACAAAGATCGTGATTCCTCTCCCAGCATAAGGAAATAAAAACATACTTATCACATCAAAATTGCCTACTAAGCACCAACAAACTAGAACCAAAAACCAAAATCCAAAACATATCATAGATGTGAAACAGAAATTTCATATCAAAACAAGCTCAAAACATATTTCACAAAATTTCCAAACAGATTTCAAAATCAATTTCAAAACATATATATGGATTTGTCATGGTTCTAGAAAAAGTCTAGTGAACTTACCTGAAGTGATTTCACAAACCAAACAATAAGAAATCCTCAAATCAGAACCTACTAGAATATTCAAACCATAAATAAACTTTTCAAATCCAAAAGACAACATGAAACCGGATTTGTTTCCCTCACTAAATGAAGTTCAATCAAAATAATTTTGCAGAGTTACAGACCACAATCACATCAACGTATGATAAAATTTTCAGATGAATCTGATTAAAAAAAACCCAATTCGATGCTTGATGAAACATAAAACTTTAACAGAAAACAGTCAAATTTAGAACATAGGTATACTCACTGGTTTTATTCTCTCAAGTTACAAATCTTTTTAGAGCAAAACTTTCCAGATCAATAATAGACTTATAAATAGTCATATAAAATTTTAGAACCCAAACAAGTGTGTCGAACTTCAAACTCTCAAATCAGATCGAAAAAACAGTTTCAAGTAAAGGCATTAACTCGAGTAAAAAATTGATTTCTAACACATTATAAAGTCAACAATTATGAAACTTTCCAGAACATAACTTCACATTACTGCAAAGTTTCATGTCAATGGGAGTTTATTAGGTTCATTTTTAAAATCATCGAATGTTGGATTTTGGTAGCCGTCAGAAAATTCCAGCAACAGAGACACAACTTTGAAAAACCATAGAAAATGAAATATTGAACCTTTTGACGTGAAATTTGTTTCAAAAGTTTCCTTGATAAGAGTCTAGTTTAACCAGTAAAATTTTCGGACTCAAAGAAGAACTATAAAAGCATCGAATACTTAATGCAACCTACATAACTAAGTTCTCTGCAGAAATTTAAAATTCACAAAAGACTTCTTAAACTCTAATTAAAGTAAAAGAAATCCATACTAAAGTTGATTCTCCTTTGTTGATCTTAAAACCTTAATCTCCAAAGCTTATAATGTATAAAAGAGGTAGAGCTACTAATCCTCTCTCTCTTATATAGACAAAGATATTTAGGGTTTTCCAATCCAATTAAGAATTTTAAACATAATAACTCTAATATTACTACACAAAAAAGAGAGTCCGAATCCAAAGAGGGAACCAACTTATTATCCAAATAAAATAAATACTTAAATATAGATATTCCTCAGTGTTACAAAAAGGATGCATTAAATGTCATACTCTGAGATGGAAATTATATGTAAACTCTAATTCATAAGCTCATACGACAACAAACCATTAGAAGGAACAATTGAAAGTAGACAGCCTGAATATAATTTAAAGTGAAGAGAACATACAAGCAAGCAATATTATTCCATGCTTCCCCGTTTTCAGGATCAAGTTGCACAGCACGAGTAAAGCTGTCCAATGCCTTTTCAACATCCTTGGCCTGTAAATCATAATACAAAGTAAAAAGTACAATCCAAGTTTTCATCGCATTTTAATACATGATTTCAACCTATCAAAAATATATGTTGAAGCAAAGACAGAAAAATCAACAAAGGTTGAATGAGTTACCTTCAACGCAGCAGCTCCTAGTGCAAACCAGCCATCTGGATACAAGGAATTCAATGCCATTGCTGACTCCCTGAAATAAAATCACAGGACTAATAATGTACATTCAAATTATTATGAGTGGAATATTATGAAATTTAGAAATGTAAGGGAAAAAGAAGAAAAATATTTAACAGAAAGCATACCACAGGATTTTAGATGTCTCATAGTCACCTCTATTATAAGCACTACGTGCAAGAGACCGCTATCAAATAGAAGGGAGGGAAAAAAAACAGAATTAGCAAAACCAGAAAACAACAGTATCGATGAAGAGTTGATTGCAAGAAATTTCATCACCTTCGCACGGGCTGACCTATTATTTGAAACTTCCAAAGCTTTTTCATAGCAGGAATCATTGTTAGTAACATCACCAAGTGAGCACCTATATATTCATTTTTGCTCAAGTTAAATAAATAACATCCCCTAATTCTTCTGATTCACAAATATAATACATATAAACAAAAAATAAAAAATAAAAAAAACTAAAAAAAAGCAAGTTTACTACTCACATGCATTAGTGCATGCATGTAGACAACAATAGTGGAGGTTAACAAAAGAAGCTTCAAAACCATCGACAAAGGAAAACAGTAGATATGAACCAACAAAGTCATGCTTTAATGCAAATTATTGGCCAAAACTTTAAGCAAAGTACAGGTGCATAAGATTTGATTAAAAGTAAATTATGGGAAGAAAGACAAAAGTGCATTATAGTATGATAAAGAAAAGTGGAAGACTATGAAGGACAATAAACGAATTCAGAGAGAGGGCCCAAGATTTGAAAAAAAAAAATAACACTTACCTAGCCTGTCTTTGGATTCACATTTAAAATGAGGTCAAAGGGTATCATACTATTAGAAAGTTCAAAAAGAGATGACAGTGAGGGCTTCGATTAAAACTTTTCTGATAAAACTTACCCAGAGACTGAATTTCTTTGTTTGTGATTCTAAACATTCAAAGACAGAGAAGGCTTTCCCAAGGGAAGAGTGAAATTATCATCAGGTATGTAAACAATTTAAGAAAAGGGAGAAAGGTGATGCAAGATTTAAGAAAGAAAACAGAAGAGTGCAAGAGAGCCAGAGTGAGATAATTGTAAGAAAGGGGAGAAAACAGAGAGTTGATAGATAATTTAATAGTCTCATTCAATAATCAATTCAAGTTGTGTCTACCGGAGTTCTAGTGAACCCCATTTATATCAAAACAACCAGCTGAAAAAACTTAAAGTAAAAGGTAAACCAAATGAAATTATAAATCTAAATGAAACAGGAATTCAGATTATTTAAGAATTCTCATCAAGACAACTGATTAAATTTCTTTCCATATTTGTGCCTGACCTTCCCTTCGTGATCTCCATCTCAAGTGTAATAGAAAGGAATGGTAGGATTAAACTCTTATTTAATCCATGGAAGAAGATTTAAATTCCAAAGCCCCAGTAAAAAGTCACTTGATCTTTTGGATAGTAGGAAGAATTTATGGGCAATCAGCAGAGCCACTTGGTCACTACTCCTTAGATTGCACAATTCACCATAGACATGACTATTTTGTTAACATGATGGGACGCTTTTGGATGGAAAAGAAAAGCAGAGATTTTAAGGCTGAAACACTCTTTCTACCACATTAAGCAGAAATAAATTTTGGGAAATTAGCAGCAAAGTCAGTTGAGCACTTCTTGCTACAATAAGGCTATGTGGTTTTCCATTTTTTAGAATCGTTAGAATTATATTTTATTTCATTAAGGCTCCTGTCTGCTTTAGTTTCGCTTTTAAATTGGTTATTTTGTTATAAATGGGGCTCACCAGAACCCTTGAAGACACACTTGAATTGATTATTAAATAAAGCTATTGAATTCTCTAAACCCTCTGCTTGCTCACCCTTTCTTCTAGTTATCTCTTTCACACTCTTCCCCTTTTCTCTCTTAAATTGTGCATTATCTTTCTCCAATTTCTTTTCTTTATTTAGCTGTTTTTTCTTCTTGGTGCTATTGCTGTGGACCACAAAATGGGGGATATCCCCCCACTCCCTCAAACACCTTTCCACTACTACTACTATTGCTTTGGTCAAAACAAAGGACTAGGCACCACCTCTTTGCATTTTGTAAACTGAATATAAGACTCCAATCATATTCACAACTTGACATTAAGTTCTTTGTTAAACTAAAAGTCAAACTAAAGAAATACTTGTGTCAACATAATCAATGGACCAGCTTAACTTTAATATGAGCATTGATTCAACGAAACAGGGTACGAGAGAGATAAATATTTGTCTATATTACTAACAGAAAGAAACAAAAAAAATACCATAGCCTGGGGTCATTTGGCCTTTCTGACAATCGAACCTTAATGAGTTCAACAGCTGCTCCTTTCTTCTCCATTAAGCTGTTTGCCATTTCATATTTTATGAGCCCACTCAGAATAATTGGAGAGAAAACACAAAGTTGTAACAAATGAATTCAATTTTTTAGTAATAGCCAGTAAATGATGTCATACCGATAACACAAAATCAGATTGTCCCATAACTCCAAATCCTCATAAATTTCAACTGCATCTCCTAACAAACCACAGCGCACTAAAAGTTCACCATATTCCCTATAAAAAAAAAAGCGGAAATACTGAGTTAATCAATAAGAAACATTAAGTATCAGTAAGAAAGAAGTCATATAAGATTCGTGAAAATAGATGCAGCAGGTGGATGGAAACTGTTAAATAACTGAATTTTGAAAATATATATATATAGATATATATATATATATATATATATATAGAAATGACATAATTATAGTGTTGAAAAGACAATAAAAGAAACATTCATACTTCCGCAAGGAAGGAATTGTTGGAAGATAAACCACGTAACAAAAAGGAATCCTGTGTGCCACTCCTGGAGAAGGCTCATAGATACCCTGGACCTGGAAACGACAAATTGCTCAAAGACTCAGACTAACTAAAACTTATCCTCATTGAGTGAAGTGAAAGGCCAAAACCAGGCCGTCAAACAATATGACAGTTAAAATTAACAAATGGTTTAATTTACATAGCAATGGCGAACATGTATAAACCTAATACACTCTTCAATACTAAACGTGACATTTGACAAATTCTTTTTGTTTTTATATAAATCATGTTTAGTTACCATAATATCCACCTAATATACTCTTCAATGCTAAAAGTGACATGTGAAAAAAAATTTGTTTTTATATAAATCATGTTTAGTTACCATAATATCCCTTGACCATTAGAAGTAACGGAAATGAATTGATGGTTGGGTTACTATCTTATGAAATTTGAAAACTACCATAAGAAACTGTATTTACAGGCAAACTTTAGGGGGTATAACTGGAATTAACCAATAATTAAACAGAAAATTATCAACTTTGCATAACCACCACCAGTTTATTAAAGAAATCTTCATAAGGATAACATATGAAAAAAACTAGCAACTATAGACCATTTTATCTTCAAATATTTTAGGCTTACCACCTTGAGTTGCAGAAACATAACCCACAGTACAAGAAACAATAAATAAACAGTAAGGCATAAGAGAAAAGTATTTACAGAATAAAGCAACAAACTTAGAAAGCTTTAAGCCAAAAAAAATTTTATGTTCCCTCTGTGGAGAATTTCCCATTATATGGAAAGAATACAAGCTGATCTCTAGCCAATAAAATAGCTACACTAAATACAATCTGATTTGTAGCCTATAAAATGGCTAAACTACCATACACAGATCTATACAGCTAGAATATCCTAATTAAAGATGGAATAAAAGATTTACAAAAATAAAGTATTATAAGGCATAAAATCTGATGGCTTTAAATGGCCAGCTAATTCCTTTAACATGGAGAACTTCAGATCAAATGGACAGATAAACAAAGATGCATGTCATACCAACTTATCCATCATCACCAAAGAACGCTCCTTTGTGCGACTACGAGTTGACTCCCATCGAATACGTAAGATATCACAGAAACACCGAATCTAATAGAGAAAAGACATTTTTATCAATTTAAGCAATGAATGTTACAAAATATAAATCTAACAGGAAACCAATTAAAGGACTACAATTAGCAAGAATTTCAGCAAGAGAGAAAAAGCTCAGAAGACATGCTTATAAACCGTAATCTATTGCATTTTACTTTTGAACTACACCAATGGGGAAATACCGCACTTCCAACAATGATAAGTATAACTTTGCAGCCACAAAACAATGGAGAAAACTGATCAATTGACTCACAATTTTTTCTACACATCATACACCAAGGAGACACTCAAGCATAAGGTCCCTTTTGCAACTTGTCACATGTATTTAACTTTCCATGCACAAGAAGCCAAACAAACAGTTAAATCTTCATTAACTGGTAGATTTTTTTTCCAAATTAATCAGAAGGTTCGAAAACTAAGAAATTAGAGTCATCAATCAAGAATGTGAAATGGGATTTACAAGATCTTAATCGTGTGGGTTCTGGCAACCTTTCAAACCCAAAACTAATTCACCCATGTGACAATTATCCAGGAAATGGATTTCTGACACAAAATAATTCAACTATGTTTTTGATTTGATAATTATACATTCCATATTTGTGGAGTTTTTACAAGAGATGAATATCACAAGATCATATGTAAAATTTCACTAGCTAAATAGTGAGGAAAAAGATGAAACAGTTACACCTGATTTAAAGGAGTTATTACATTTCCTATATCCAGGATAAAGGGGTGATGCCTAAGCTTGAGATTCTTCTCAGCTGGAAGGGTAGTTTTGGACAGCTACCTTGTGTAAAAGTTGGACTTTGAATTTTCGAAAGGTGTGAAGTATGTATGGGTGTGTGAAGTATATATGGAGGGAGCAGGATGAAGGACGTTAAAGAGATCAAGTCTCCGCAACCTCTGAAGATTAATGCAATCCTTGATCATGGAAAATTTCAGACCCAATCTTTTTCTGTACGAGTCCTTGAATATAAACTATAATATATAAAATTAAAAAACAAGGGGGAAAAGTGTAAATTCAATCAAAACAACATAAAAATTGTAGTGAGGTTCAGCAACAAATTGGTATTTTTTGTACTTACAATAAAGTATGAGGACCGCTGGGAATCTATTGCCTCTATATATGGAGCCATATCCCATCCTGAAACAAATGCAAGCTGTTGAAATAATCAAAGGATTGGGCATTTATCACATCTGGGAAGAAATTAAATGTAGTCACCATTATAAGCAAGGATTAAAATATGAATACAAATCAATACATTTGCATGGTCCAAATATATGAAAATTTCAATGAACTTTTCAATATCAAAAGCAATACAAAGGCTGTAAAAGCTATAACTCCTTTCTTTTGCAACATACAGAAATCAAACCTCAAATAAGAAGACTTTATAACCATTTTATAAGCTATTTCAAAATACTTCATTTAACCAAGTAGTAACTCTCCCCTTAATATATTTAAGATCTTGCACATTGATGGAACAACTTAGGGAGAAGATAGCTACAAATGCCACATCTAGTAACTTACTTTGCATTTCATCATGCCGAGTGCACTTCTCAATCAGAAGGCATTTAGCCAGGATCACTGCTTGATGGGTTGCACTCAAAGGGGCAGCAGCACCAGCAACTTGAATGTCTTTTGCTTTAATTCCAGATTCATTACCATTTGCTAACAATTTTGGGGTCATTAATATGTCAGAGGACACGTGGGCTTCACTTTGGTGCAGATATGAACTTTTATCACCAATACTAGACCCTTCTTTCTGAGAATCACAACAAGCTGAGGGGCAGATTTTGTCAATGTTTGATGAGGTTGTGTCTGCAACAAGAACCAGTTGTGCCTTCGGTTCTACCTATATTTATAGAATAATAAGTAAACTTAAGAATGAAAATCTGAGAAACAAATGACAAAGTGCATACTTTAAATTTTTACCTGATGTAAAGCACGGAAACCAAGAGCCCCAGTAATAGAAAGCTGAACACCAGCTGCCTCTTCGCCTGAATTAAAATGTAACCTGATACCACAAAGGTAGCCATGCAAAAACAATTAGTTAGGAGGTAAAGCCAAGAAATATTGAAGATGCGATATAAAAGGTCACACAGTATGAGCGCCTAGCTGGTGCTTTTACCACATGTTTATCAAATTACAACTGAGGCATACAAATACACAAGCAAAATGGAGCATTCAAGGAATTTAAGCACTTTTTCAGCAGCTCTATCCCTTCCTCTCTCTCACATACACATGCATGCAAACAGGTGCGAGCACAAGAACAGACATGGGCGAAGCCTTAGTTCTGAAAGTGTAAAGAACTACACGCTAATTCCATCCGAAAATGGACCGAACTCTACAGCTTGGAAAATGGACCTAACTTTGTAATATCCCTCTACTGCTTGGTAGTGTCTCCCCAAATTGAGACATCTATATCCATTTGCCTAGTAAAATGTCACTGTAAAATCTCAGAGTTTTTTCAATGCAAGTGATTGAGAAATGATTATGGACCCAGACATGTACTAGATTATCAAGTTAAGAAGAAATTCTCTTCAAAACCCGAAAATTTACAATTTTTCCCTTGTTAGAGCACTCATATTTTAACCCCAAAAAATTAAGAACTAAAAGAAAAGTTAAAGTGTCAAGGAACATGGGAATCTAGGAATTTTACTTCCTCTCCTTTAAAATTTTTCACTTAGCATAACCAATGCCACCATCACATAAATTGCCACAAACAAAATTTGATTTCTAAATAGTTAACCAAATTTACTAAGCAGAATCTTTTTATTTCAGCATGAATTAGTTGGCTAAGATAGGAAGAGTATCTATCATGTAATAATGGTGGGTCTTTGGTGAACACGCTCAAGGAAGTGCAAAGTTTAGGCTGCATTTGTTATTGATTTCTGAAAACTTTTTTCATCTCCCTACTAGACAAAACCACATAATGTAGTGGTTAGATGTTTATTTTTTCTTTCTTGTATATGTCTCAGTATCAGTTTTTAATTTGAATTTTTAAAACTATACTAATATGGTATCTAAAAAAACTATGTTAATACTACATGAGTAACTAGTCACCAGATTTACCCAAAAAAAAAAAAAAACTAGTCACCAGGAAATACTTTTACAGTAAGGTCAACTTTTCCTTAGATTATTTTTAATATAAACATAATCACTCAAACATGTACATAAAGATCTTATACTATTAACTATATTAATATTATCTAATAACTAGTCACAATATAATTTACTGAGACCTCATTAAATAATTATATAAATATATGTGAAAAAAAAATGAAAAATTTTCCCCATAACATACCTGCAAGAATCAACTCGCCCATAGGTATATTCCATGATCCCAGCTTCTAGATGAACCATTGAAACAATTGCTAAACCCTCATCATTATGCATAGTGTGACCCCAATAACTTGTTACATTTTCCAAAGTGCCAAAATGTCTTAGAACATCAGCATTAAGGACTTGCAAGAGATCAAATAAAGAAGAAGACCGGTCATCCAAAATTCTCTGCTGAAGAAGTACGACTCTAGCAAGCCACCAAGATATGCTCCTAATTCCATACACGGAAGAGACATTTCCTTCGAATAACAGATCTTTCGTCTTCATGAGCAACATCTTAGCAAATACTATATACTTCAAAGCAACAAAGAACAACCCTTATCAATTAAAATAAATAAACAGCACTTTGAGCAACATTGAATGTTAAGAATAACATCCATTAATGAACACCTGACCCATGAGTCCATGACCATCAAACTAATAATATGGAGACACTAAAATCTAACACTTCATACCAACTGTCACGCGCAACATTTAAAGAAATTATCTTCCCAATGTAGTAAATCATGACAAATGAAACTTTGAAGCAATTTGGATAAATTAAATTATAAGGATTTTCACGCCTAAATTTTCCGACCCAAAAACAAAATATAGTTAAGGAAAATAAGAAAATAGGTGAGAAAAACGAAGTAGAACCTGAAGATTAGATAACTTTCCGAGCAAGTCAGACCCAGCAGCCATGAGCTGATTACGAGCCCAACTGTCCCACCCCACCATGTCATCACCACCCTCGAATCCTTTCAATGGCAGAGGGCACTTTGGCAACTCCTCCAACGGTGGTCTACAAATTTACGAATTTTTATATTAATGAAAAAAAAAAAAAAAAGAAACCTTTAATTATCATCTGAAAAGAAAACAATTAATTTGGGTATTATTTAGTTTAACTCTGAGCTCTCTGACTCACCCAGTCATGTTACACTGAGTGAACACAAGAAACGCTGCCACTGCAATGCACATCACGACCATGACTCTACATGCCGTGTCATGGATATCTCCTCCCTCCGATAAGAATGATTCAATTCCACTCAGAAACTCGGAGTAGACTCGGTCTGCGCACTCGGGGGAGTCGTCAAGCGGAAGTGGTGAGTCGGAATCAGTGAGTTTGAAGACGAGTCGTGCAGCTTCGGAGGAGGCGATGGCTTGGAGATAGCTACCAGTCTCGATGGAAACGAGTAAGTCGTTGATCAGCAAGCGGAGATGGTTCTGATTGGACGGTAGGAAATCGGACGGCGAAGTTGGGAGCGTGCAACGGAGGAGACGAAGCTCGTATGCACGGATGGCCTCCACTTCCGGCGCCGTTTCGGACATGTTGTGGTCCGACTTGTAAAAACGCCGCGAAACGTTTCAGTCGATGGGCTTTTCTCCACTTCCACGGTATTTAAGAATAAGTAATCTGAGGCGGTTGATTCCAGTGGAAGAGGCTAATGAGCCAGCAGAGGTCGGAGCTATTACGGGCGTAATGGTGGCCAGTGAGCAGCGGTCCGTCAGTTTCAGGTTGGGGTTTAGGCGGAGGAAGTTGAAAAGCAGAAAAGCCCCGTAGGGTTTAAGAGGAGGCAGAGGAAGCTGGGGTCGGGTGCACGATACGATAGGTGGGTATTCGAATGGAAATCTGATTTATTTTTTTGATAAAAGAAAAATCTGATTTATTTGGCTATACAAAGATCACCATCCCATTATTCACCAAAAGATCACCATCCCATGGAAAAAACTCTGGTACTTCCGGAGTACTGATGACTTCGTACTACTGCCATTGATTACACGACATTTGGATAACTAATCCACGTCACCTGTATACCAAGATGCTGAAAAAAAGGGTGAGCGCACGTTAGTTTTTCCGTCGTCTTCCTCATCCAGCTTTAGAAAAATTAAAAATATATATATATTAATTTTAATCCGTTACCGTACTTTGTATTCTAAGATAAACATCAAAAATAACAAATCCCTCGTTGTTTCTCCACAACCATTGACAGTCACATAAGGAAGAAAACGAAAATGGGAGAATAACTGTAGTTTATCCACTGTTAGTCCTGGAAGAAATCTACAGATACTTACCTCATAGGAAAATTGGAACTTATAATTGATAAAAATTATTTAGAGTTTGTTCAATAATACAGTTTTTTTTCTTCTTAACTTATGTATAATTTAATTAGTTTAAAATTTATTAAATATTAATTAGATTATAATGAAAATATTTTCAAAATATTTTTATTTTTTATTTTATTTTTATATTTTTACTTAATTAAGTTGTCTAACTAATATTTAATAAATTCTAATTAATTTTAAACTAATCAAATTACATATAACTCAATAAAAATAATTATATTATCAAACACAATCTTAACTGTTTATTTTTGTTCATATTATATACCCGCTATGGAAGTCGTTATTCCTTTTGGAAAAAACACAGTTGTATGGACAAAATTATCACTGGGACGGACCGAGCAAGTCCAAGGAGGAGGACTAGTTTGGGCTAACAGGCCCTGTGGAAGAATTGTCAAATCTATTGAATTGGTCTATCGAAGACAATCGGCGGAGGGCCAAATGATGGTTCGCTCGACGAGCAGAGAATCCTCTGGATGAGATATCCATGTCTAATTTAGAAGACTCAGCTCAGACATGAGAAGAGCCGAGCGACGATTAGTCACAGATAGCTCGAAACGGTCTTTCTTAGCCTGAATGTAGTGAGAGATAAGGAAAGTTTCAAATATGCAAGTTTACTCAGCAATTAATGCTAGATTTTCTTTCATATTACACTTTCCTAATATAGATGAGCAAATTGAGGACTTGACTCAAATCAAGGCGGCTAGGTTTTTCCATTTCTATTTAGGATTTCATATTCCTACATCGGTGAAGGCGAGTCAAGGCTATAAATACCTCACTATTACTTCATAATAAAGGTACGTACTCTCAGCTGATTTTACATTCAAAAGCTTATAATATACTCAAACACATACTGACTTGAGCATCGGAGTGTTTTTGACCGGTACTATACTGGTGCCCCAAGCCTTCATATTCGTCTTATTTTGTAGGTTAGTGGCGGGTGCATGACGATTTATAACGGAGCAAAAATCCAACATAAACAACAGTGTGAGAGAAAAACATTTTGGAAGAGATGCAATCGAACACAAGCGTTAATTTTTTCTATCAATGCTTTGTCATCAACTGATGTATATTATTTATTTCACATGGCACTTAAGGATTTGAGGTAGTACTGAGCCTGTTAGTATTCGAGAGTACTAAAGTTTTTCTTCCATCCATTCGCTTTTCACATAGACGACTCAAAATTATTAAGTTTGCGAAGGAATGTAATATTTATAAAATAAATTTTTTTATCATAATTTATATTTTAATATTAGTGATGTAGTATTTTTAATTAATAGATGAATTATATGTAATTAATACTGACTAAGTAATTTATTATCAGAATTAATAAATATATATCATATTAGTGTGAAACAGATTTTGTTAAACATTTGTAATTATATTTTTATCAATATCACATCAATATTGTGTTAAACATTAGTAATCATATTTTTATCATATTTAAACTGTGTCGCCTATAGCTTTTATAAATATGTGAATCTCTAGTCATATGGATTAAAGATGTGTTCATAGCGTATTATAAAATAAATAGTTATAAGTAAAAATAAAATATTAAGGATTTGTTATCCTCTAGCTTTTAAAAGTTAGAGACTTTGACACGCGATAATAACAGACAGGCTCCGCCTTTATCATAGACGGGGTAGTCAATAATTTTAGACTCTCCTATGACAAGCTTATAATAAGGCCCCTCAATAAATAAAAGTATATACATATTAATACATATTATCTATATTTTATTTATAAATAAAATATATTAAAAGTAAACCATACCAATTATAATATAATCTCCAATAATATATTAACTAAATTAAATGGATGGCTCACCCTATTTATCATTTTGGACTTTTGTATTTTTAGATTTTTTTTTTTAATTTTTTGTTTGAATAAGAGAATAAAAAAAAATTATTTCTTTGGATTTCTTATTTATCATCTAATATAAGAGAAAAAGAATTATACTACTGCATATATTGAGTTTGCTATGATATATATATATATATATATATTACTTATATTTTTTTATTTTATTGGATTATATATATTTTTTATTGAATAATAATTTTTTAATAAATTTTCATTCTTTAATAATTTTCAATAAAGATTGTCTATTTAAGAAAAATCTATTATCAAATTATATTATTCCTCAGATAATTTTAAATTTAATATTATATGGATTGTGAATTATAGACTGATTTAATATGTCTATTAGAAAATATTTATCTAAAAAAAAAATAAAAAGAAAAGAAAGAATAATAAATAATTATAAGTAAGAAAGAATAAGAACAATAAAGATAGAAAAAGAAAATAGAGAGAAAGCTTAGCGTAATATTATTATCTATAACCCAAACCTCTCCTTATATGAAATATCATACTTATTTTTGTTTGTGAAATATATTATATCAAGTGAATAATTTATGAGTAATGCTGGCCTTATCAAAAACTTGTACTAAATTTAAAAACAATTTGTATTGATTGGAAAGTTATAAAAAAATACTTTAAAAATATTTAACAAATGAAAAAATATTTTTTAAAAAGCACTTATCGGTGCTTTTTATAAAAAATAGTTTATAATTTTTTGCCAAACATATTTCAAACTGCTTTATAAAAAATACTTTTCATTAAAAAGCAATTCCAAACGCCTTATTAACAAAGTGATACTGCAATACATGGACGCCTTATCATTGCCACATTACTTTATAAATAAATTTAGTAAAAAATTTAATAAGCCTAGCATTATTGATAGTATTTTAACCCAAAGAAGAAAAAGTGAATTTTATATCTATAAATAAAACAATTTTAATCAACAAAAGTGTTAATCAACACAAATAAACAATATATATATGTAGAGAGAAAAGAATCAATTGTTAACGGTTGAAAATTTAAAAATACATAACGAGTTGATTATTGAAAATTAATTATATTAAAAATTATTTTCTAGGCCAAAAATGGTACAACTTTCTTCCTAGAGCACCTCGACCGATCAAGTCATACTTAACCAATGATTAAAATCCTAGAGCTACCAATGAAAACTTGGTATTTTTGTGGGTTCCTTGGTGGGTGTTCAAGTTCACCTATGAGATTCAAAACTGGTTTTCCCATCCACCAAATTCACAATCAGACAACAGCCAATTCAACAAATGGCTCCAACATACTCATGTGGTGTCAACTTCAATATGTTTGTCTTGGCCTCCTTTGGTATTTCCAAACCACCAAGTGAAACTTTTACCCTCTTTGGTTACTTTTCTTCCTCCTGGTTAGCTCCTTTAGTTTCTCATAAGGCTCGGAACATCATATCTTCACATAACCTATATATGAATTCAAGCGTGTCGAGTTTAGCACAATGCTAGTCCAAATGAAATTTGGTAGTAATAATGGATGCTTATTATATCCGAGTATGAATACACAAAACCAATACAAGCCTTTTTTTTTTTGGGTGTCTAGTAATCCCAAAGAGTATATTCATCTCAATGCAATGGAACATCAAAAATTCATCGCTAATGCAATGGGATAATCAAGCTACAAGATTACTAGATTATCTATAGTTTCACGCAAGCCAAGCCAAGTTGTGTGGTTGTCTATTTTGGAGGCGGATATTAAATCGACAAAGAAAGAAAAATAAAGATTGAATGGAACAACCAAAGGAAAGGTACATACCTTTTGTATGGGTTCAGCAAGAACCTCCCAATAATTATCCAAGTCCTCACTCAGCGAGCTTCATTGACCTAGAATGCAAAACATTTTTAGTTAGAAAAATTTGCTTACATTAGAATCAATTTATTCCTTCATTGAGATATTCATTCACAAACTTCAATTTTATCGGAAGAACAATTATAGCATAGGTAGTGCCAATCCACCGATAATGCAACTTTTAAATATCATTTAATGTTATCATATTTATAAAACTTAAAAGAGCATGTTGTGTTGTCCTCGATCTATTACAATTTTCACGGTGAGCAGCCTTTAGTTTCACACATAATACTTGGCAACTCCTTCGTGCATCAAAATAACCTCAACCACGTGTCCAAATACATAATCTTAATACAAGCGAAGTAGGATCAATTTTGCATTGCATACGATGCTTTGAAATTCCTTGCAGTGTGCTTTGGATGGAAAAGACGAGCAGAGATTTTAAGGCTGAAACACTATTTCTATCACATTGAGCAGAAATAAATTTTGGGAAATTAGCAGAAAAGTCAGTTGAGTACTTCTTGTTACATTAAGGCTATGGGGTTTTCCATTCTTTAGAATCGTTAGAATTATATTTTATTTCATTAAGGCTCACATGCGCTTTAGTTTTGCTTTTAAATTAGTTATTTTATCATAAATGGGGCTCACCAAAACCCTTTTAGACACACTTGAATTGATTATTAAATAAAGCTATTGAATTCTCTAAACCCTCCTCGCTTGCCCCTTTCTTCTAGTTATCTCTTTCTCTCTCTTTCTCACTCTTCCCCTTTTTCTCTTAAATTGTGCATTATCTTTCTCCCATTTCGTTTCTTTATTTAGTTGTTTTTTCTTCTTGGTGCTATGGCTATGGACCACAAAATGGGGGATATCCCCCCATTCCTCAAAACACTTTTCTACTACTTCTACTATTGCTTGGTCGAACAAAGGACTAGGCACCATCTCTTTGCATTTCATAAACTGAATATAAGACTCCAATCATATTCACAACTCGACACTAAGTT
The DNA here is from genome assembly GCA_007844105.2 of Rhamnella rubrinervis. NCBI lineage: Eukaryota > Viridiplantae > Streptophyta > Magnoliopsida > Rosales > Rhamnaceae > Rhamnella > Rhamnella rubrinervis. Next base: position 27,421,935 of record CM017574.2, on the reverse strand, counting down.
CTTTGTTCAACTAAAAGTTAATACTAAAGAAATACTCATGTCAACAAAATCAATGGACCAGCTTAACTTTTAATATGAGCATTGATTCAATGAAAGAAGAGAGAGAGAAATATTTGTCTATATTATTGATAGAAGAAACAAAAATACCATAGCCTGGGTCATTTGGCATTTTCTACAATCAAACCTTAATGAGTTCTCATCTGCTCCTTTCTTCTCCATTAAGCAGTTTTCCATGTCATATTTTGCATGAGCCCACTTAGAACAATGGGAGAGAAAAATACAAAGTTGTAACATATGATTCAATTTTTTAGTAATAGCCAGTAAATGATGTCATACCGATAACACAAAATCAGATTGTCCCATAACTCCAAATCCTCATAAATTTTAACTGCATCTCCTAACAAACCACAGCGCACTAAAAGTTCACCATATTCCCTATAAAAAAAAAAAAACGAGTGGAAATACTGAGTTAATCAATAAGAAACATTAAGTGTCAGTAAGAAAGAAGTCATATAAGATTAGTGAAAATACATGCAGCGAGTGGATGGAAACTGTTAAAATAACTGAATTTTGAATATATACATATATATATATATATATATATATATATATATATATACTAGATTTCGCCACGTGCTGTGTACGTGGTTTTAAAAAATATTAATTGACAGTTTAATTTATTTTTTAATAGTATTTATTAAATATATTTATTTATTTTATTTAAAATGGAATTTGTACACTAATATTTGCAGCTTTTTTTTTAGTGAATAAATCAAAAACAAAAAAATTAAGATTGAAAAGTCTCATCATAATTAATTTTTATAAAAGGAAATTGGAAAAATAACGGAAGGACAGGAAGACGAAGGGTACTTGAATCTTTTATTAAATTTAAATCTAAAATATTAAATAAAATAAGTACTCCACCACCATCAATGTGGTGGTGGGGCATCAACGGTCCATTGTTTTTTTTTTTTATCAATTGAATGCTTATCATACTATGAATAGTGCTATTATAATATCATCTTTCGTTACTATTTGAATTTCTTTTCATATGAGTTATAAGATGAAGTGTGAAATTCTAAAAGAAGACTTTTTTTTGTTGAATGATGAAAGAAGACTTCTTTTTGTTGAATGAACTTTTTCTTTCCCATCAGATAAAGTTTCTTTTTTCAGATTTTCTGCTCCATATGTCAACAATGACACTGCTTCTTGAGATGGACGATCAATGGACAAAACCATGTACCTCCAATTTATACAATTGTTGTACTCATAGAATGTTGCTCTTATATGCATTGTTAATCGTTCAGTAGGACATAGGGTAACAATTTTTTCAACATCCTCTAGATGTATGTGCTAAAAATAATGTATTACAAAAATTATAACAAAAATGTAACAAAATTGAATATTTTTTAATAATCTCACCTACATGTTTTCATTCATTAAATTCATAGCGAATAACCAAATCACGAAGATTATGTCACGTGCTCTGCATATGGTTTTCGTAATTGTTGAATAAAATTGTGATTTGATTTTTTAATTTTTTTTCTTAAATAATTATTTTATTTTATATTTTAAATTGTAAGAGTAAATAAATTTCGATTTAAAAAAAACTAATATTTTTATTTTTATTTATTGTGATTATATGGAATGTGTAAAAAAATAGTTAATTAAATTGGTATCCTTTATGAAATTGATTATAAAATTATATTTGAGGAGAAGAGAAATATGCATAATATGAAATATGTTTAAGAAGTTGTAGAGAATAAATTTCACTTAATTTAGAAGGAATGTGATATTATTATAGGATATGGTTAAGTGTCACATAGAAGAATATAATACAAATATATTTGAGGAATATTTTAAATTGTAAGAATAAATAAATTTCGATTTAAAAAAAACTAATATTTTTATTTATTGTGATTATATGGAATGTGTAAAAAATAGTTAATTAAATTGGTATCCTTTATGAAATTGATTATAAAATTATATTTGAGGAGAAGAGAAATACATAATATTAAATATGTTTAAGAAGTTGTAGAGAATAAATTTCACTTAATTTAGAAGGAATGTGATATTATTGTAGGATATGGTTAAGTGTCACGTAGAAGAATATAATACAAATATATTTGAGGAAGGGATTATGGACAGGTAAAGTGTAGATGTTAATTAAATTATGCTTCATCAAAAGTAGACATATGCATTTAAATATTTAAAAGTAGTAGCATATGCATTCATGCTATTACAACAGAAAAAATGACAAAAACAATTTTTTAATTCATATTTTTAAATAGTAATATGTTGTTACTTAGTACTAACATAGGTGGTGAGTTCACATAAAATCTTTATAGTATGCCACATATATTTTGTAGGTTTAAAAGCTCAAATAGAGTATGACTTAAACCATGAGTGTTTTATTTTGCAAGTTGTGGGGATGAGTTAGATTTAGTGTTGGATGGACTATCAAGTTAATTGCTTTAACTTTTGAAGTCAAAGATATCTACATTTTAAGATTAAGATAGGATCAAATGTGGAGGATAGATCTATAAAAATTTGAAGGATATGATCATTTGGGATGAGAGCGAGATAGAATTATAGGAAGTGGCATGTAGAACTATATTTACAAAGAAAAGAATGGTCTTAATGGAACAATTATTAGGCATCTAGAATGAAGGAATGCTAGCTGGCGAATGGATCCAATATTTGAATATTTAAAGATTGATGGAATCTTTCATGTATGAATGCAATGTTTTATTTGAAATAAATAATATAAATGCAGTTAGTTAGAGAAATATAACAAAATATATACAGTTGGATTCATATGTTTTGAGTTAGGATAATAAAAATTATAAATTAAATTGGATGGATTTAAAAATATTTTTAGTTCATTGTGTATTATTTTGAGTATTTATGATTGTGCTTTAGTTTCGTAATTTCAATAACCGAGCTAAACTTTGATTATATATATATATATATATATATATATATGTATATATATCATTGTTCTAAATATGAAAAGAAATTTTTAAATAATAATAAACATAATATACAAAGATAAATTATCAGGTGAGATAAAGACAATGATAGTTAACGATTATTTTACGTTAAAAAAAATAAAAAAGAAAAGATCATGAAATCTATAAAGTATAATTCAGTGGGCTTGAAATGGACAACATAGTTTTTTTATTTCAAAGTATGAAAGCTGAGGAAATTTGTTTTTTATAAAAAAAAATTGGCCAGAGAAATTTAAAAAAGAATATAACCTGGATATGGTTTGAAAAAAACAAATATTTTAATAAAAAATATCCCTTTTTTGTTTTCTCTTTTGGTTAGCCGACCTAAATTAAATTTTTTTCGGTTGAAATATTATGTGGTGTTTTTTTTTTTTTAAATATGAATTCATACTGTACAATCAATATAATATATATATATATATATATATATATATATATATAGTTATAGTACACTTGTTTGAACATAAATGATATCTAAAAAGCATCTAAAAAGATATTGAAAGAATCAAAATCAGATATTTGACAAGATGTTACGTTGACAAAATGGGTTAGAGTCTAGCAAAATATAATTGTACTTTTGTTTTCTTGCACAAATTTATTAATATAAATATTATATTATTTTTACATATAAAAATCTTGTAATTTAATTTCGGTAAAAAAATAATAATGTGTATGTAAATTTAAATAGTTGATATTGCATTTTTTTCTGAGATTATTATAGAAACTTTGAATTTTTAGTAGATACAAATTTATTGTTGATTTTTTAATTTTTTTTTATATAGAATGTACACATAAATATATATAATATTTTGATCTACCTGATTGACAAATTAATTATAATATTATACATGTGTTGATAATTTTATTTTAATTATTTTTTAGTATGCAAATATTATTTGTTAATATATTCAAATATTTTAAGCGTGATTGAAAGCAACTTTTTATTTTAAATATGAAGTTTGAAATGGCTAAACTCATATGATTTTGTATTGGGACAAAAATTACTAAAAAAAGAATTTTGAAAATTTTAACATCAAATTTGTATAATTATATCAGGCAATCTTTTTTTCGTATAATTTAAAAAGGCAAATTAATTAAAGTTGAAAGATTGCATCATAATTAATTTGTGAAACAGTAGATTGGAGAAAATTAATACAAGTAAAGGAAGATGAGTAGGAGGTTGGTAATGCTTTTAGGCTAACATATTAATTGCAATAACTAAAAGACATTTTAGTTCTTTATCTTTTCATATCGTATACGATAGCAAACGTGGAAGCTTCTTATCCTCGCTTTCGCTATTGTTTTGTGTTCTTTTGGTCCCGTTTATTTTCCGTCTTCACTTTGCTCTATATTGGATTGTTTTATTATCTTTCTATTTCTTTTTATGCGTTTTTATGGCGGTTGAAGTTCATAAATTTTCATCACTCTTTCTTACCCAAAGGTATATCATCTCTTTCTTTTTTTTCTTTAGGTTTTTTTCTGTTACATACTTGTTCTTTTGAAAATTGTTAACGAAGTATGAAGAAAGTTGATAATGCCTTATGTGATTTTTCAGTGTATGAAAAGGTATTTTTATTTTCGCTTGTTTGGCATTATGGAAATGGTGCCCAGTTGATCGATTTTGTCTTTATGTACTTGTTTTGTTGAATTTAATATTTGGTTAAATTTTTGGTATATAGTTCGACAAAATTTCTAGTTCGTGGAGAATGTAAGAGGATGTTTTTGTTTATTAGTAAAAAAAACTATCTTTGTACATTTTGCTCATTGTAGTTGAGCAAAGATTTATCTAAGTTATTGTATGTTTTATTTTTTGCTCAGTATTTACGTTTACTTGCGCCTTTTAGTAACACCGAGTTTATATCATTTTGAGGAGCAAAAGAAAATTGATATTTAAGTTTGAATTTTTGGTTTATTCTAGATGATTGTGGAGGCCATTGAGGAGTTGAGTGAAGAAAATGGTTCGAGCAAATCTTCGATATCGAAATACTTTAAATCAACCTATGGAGATTTGCTGCGGCACTTACAGTACTCTCCTCTCGACAATCAAGAGAATGAAAGATGGTGGAGAGCTAATGTTTTGGAAAAATAATTACAGTGAAGGTGAAGCGCAGCCTCCTAAGCGTGGTATCGTGGCGGACCAGAAGACAAAGGATCATCTTCAAGCACGACCGGTTGACCCGGCAATGCATAGAGGCTCTACATAAAGACGAATGCACCTCTATTCTTGCTAACGTTGTGATGTCATATGTGAGCAAGAAACGAGGACGACCAGAAAATTGGCTCAATCTAATGCGGGTGTGGGGCTGTTTATGACGACATTAATGACAACAACAAAAGAAAAGGAAGGCAGGGTAGGCTTCCAAGGTGAAGCCTCCATTGACAAAAGTGAGTGTTCAATAATGGAGTTTTAATGAGTGCTTTTGTTATTTTTTTATTTTGTCATTCATTGGTTTGAATCCCTATATAATTGGAGTAGTATTTAGTTTTAGTTTTGTGTTTTTGTTTGTATATGCTAACCGCATGTACAATGTGTCTGATGACTATCTTGATTTTTGTTTGTTTGTACAATTTGATAGAGGTATGACTGGTTTTAATGGTTATTTGTTTTTATTGGCTTGTTATGTTCTCATTTGTATGCTTTTGTGTTTTTTATTTTTAGGTCTAAAATTTTTTAGCTCTAGGAAACTTGTCTTTATTGTGATTAAATTTTGTTAAGAAAGTTTGGAAAGTAGTTTGCGTGTGATGGAGTTTGTATCTAGCAGGGTATTGTAGCCCTTGGTTGGATAAATCTTTTGTGATTTTGTTTAGATAGAAATGTTTATGTTCCATTTGTAATAACTTTCTTTACTTGTACATATTGATTATATTTACGCTTTTATATGGTGTGTGAATTTTGTTCATTGATTCTATTACTTTTGATTGAGATGGCTACAGTGAAATATTTTATTGAAGTTAATGAATTTACTAAATAGTTGTATTGTTTTCTTGATGAAAGTCTGCACGCACGAATTATATGGAGAACGCAACGGGAGATTGTAGTAAAGGGAAAAAGTGTGCAAAGTTTTCTTCTACATTGAAAAAGAGAAAATACCAAACTGTTTGTGTTAGACGATCTCACAGAATTCGAAACATTATTAAGCCTAGTATCACAGATGATAGAGAAGCACTATTTGAAGATTTAACTCTCAGTGATACTAATGAAGAAGAAAACAAAGAAAATGTTCAAGAAGAAGATCAAGAAGATGAGAACCATGTTCATATGGAAAAAGACAAACCAGAGTCAAACCTATGTGAGAAAAATATGAAGGAAAAAATAGACTACATTGTACAAACTTTGGAATGTCTACAAAATTATGTAGAGACGTTGAATACTAAGGTAATGACTTCCTATAATTTTAGAAACTGTATGTAAGTTGCTTATTTTGTAATGATTTCACATTTATAGTATTTATATGGTAAATTGACTTTATTTAATTTCATGTGGATTTTAAACATGTTAAAGTAAAAAAACTCATTTGGAAGTGACATTGCAAGTGTGACGTACAAAAGGCTCTATATAGCATCGCAAAAAAAGGTAATTTGATTTATTGTGAGCAATCTTGGTTTGATTGTTTTAGTTGTGAAGTGTTATATTTGTTTAAACTTGGTTTGCTTCTCTTTTCTTGTGCTTACAGATTGAATCTTTGACAAAAGAAAATGATGAGCTTTCTAAGGAGCCGGAAGCTGCTCTTGCAACTATCAAAGCGGTATGTTAGCAATATTTTCTGATGTCATTTTCAATATTGTTGTTGTTTTGTTTCAAATAGATGTACACTAATGTAATATATATATATATATATATATATATATATATATATATATATTTTACAGTATGAGAAAGTAAATAGAAAATCAAAACTGCAGTTAATAAGAGTAATAGAGGAAAGGCAACGAAAATGTAGTTTAGCAGAGAGTCAAAATGTTTGGCAGGATGGATTTAAAATATTTCAATATTAGGGTGTTTGTCTTTTGTAGCCTTTGTTTCTATATATTTTTTTTATCAATGATTTGCAATTGGAACAATTGGATTGGTGTGTTTTAGTAGACTTTTTTGTTCCAATCATCTAGTCTTCAAAAGTAGCTGTCATATAAACTTCTAACAGATTGTAATATAAGACAAAATCATCAAAGTTTTTCCAAAATTATTTTTTTTTAAAAAAAAACATTTATCCATTGATCATTCTTTTTTATTAACTTCTTTCTTCATTTTTTTCAAAACCCCTCTCAATTTTCCCTGCTGTCTTTCAGCAGGTGGCTAACCTGGATTAAATCGTCGACGTGGGTGTTAACTAAAGGAGCGATTCAGTACTCCAGGAGTAAATACAGTTTTTTCCCTATCTTCGTGCATGTTTTGGCCTGTCGCTGTTGAGCGTTTTGTTGAATGGATTCGGTGGCTTCATAAAATTTTATAATCTTGTTTGGAGTAGATGAATGTCAATTAAGTACTCTCTAATTAAGTTTTTTTTTTTTTTTTAATTTGACTTCTTTTTTTTCTTTTATTTTTTTGGCATAAAAGACTATTAAGAAGGAATAGTACATCTAAGAGAAAATTATGTTATTATTACAAAAAAAACAAAAAATTAATTAAAAAATAAATAATTTATAATTTAATTGAACTAAATCTTCCAGGTCACCTTTATTTTCTTTCTTTCTTTTTTCTTCTTTATGAGTAGCTTCTTTGAATATTCATTGTCCACTAAAAATATTAATTGGGGCAGTAAAATGGAGCACTGGTGGTATATTCCCTATCCATTTCTTTTTATGTCTGCAGATTGCAGAGACATATATTCTTTCTAAATTATAATTCTACACACCATTAATTGTAATAAAAAATTGTAAACTATAGAAACTGATAAAAAAAATAATTATTTAGTCATTCAGCAAAAAAGTAGAACCACTTAGGCAAGTTAATGTTTATCTAAATTGATTTATACTTTTAATTTTCATAGAAAAAAAGACAAAACCAAAAAGAAAGGCATGAGAGACAAGAAAAGCATAGGCAAAAAGATAATGTGGACGACAACTCAAATCCTACCAGAAAATTTTAAAAATTATAATAAAAAAAAACCCAATTGTCTTATTTGAAATCGCTGATATTAATTTTTTCCTCGATATGATAATTACAGGACGATCGTATTTTTTTCTTATGTTATATAATTTTTTTTTTTGATGAATTCTTAGGTTATATGATTAATTGAAGATAAAATCACCCGTGAAATTAACAATAGAAAAATGTCATTTGGGATTGGTATGACAAGACAAACCGCATTTACTTTTTGGATCCAAAAGTGACATGTTTTCTATCCTGGATTGGTATATGTCGGCATTTAATTTAACTTTTAGCATCAAAACTGATTTTTTATTTTAAATAAAATGGTTTCTTAGTATATTTTTACTTAGATTAAACATCTATCAAGAATAAAAATATTATTCTTATAACCTTTTAAAGTTATAAATAACATTTAAATAATTTGATATATTTTCTTTGTAATAATTAAAATTCAAATTTTTAAATATTTTAATAAATTTTAATTAAATATTTATAAAAATCTTATAACATTACAATTAAATACACTCTTAATAATTAAGCACCAATAAAATATGTAGAATCAGTCCTTATACTTAGGTCCTCAAAAGTTAATATTGGAAAATTTGGTAGAACAGACGCTTTGTTTTGCTTTCGATTCTTTTTTTCTCATTATACATTTTATATTGAGAAAAGTGTACATTTATATTATTTGAAAGAAAAGGAAATTTATATAGCAGCAAAAGGTGATGACAATGGGGCTTCTAGCAATATAGTTATCGTTCAATTGAATGGAAGCAAGTTTACCAAATGAAATTTTTGCATCTTCCACGTTAGTTTTGTGTACTTTTTTCATATAGGAAAACAAAAGCCATAAATTATGATAAAATGAAAAAATTAATTGCAAACAAATTAATTTTTTTAAATTTTTGTATGTCTTGTGTTTCATTGATTTGAAGTCTTTAGGAAATTAAATTATGGAAAGGTATGACCTATGGACTCTCCAATTTCAATGTGGCTTCCAGTGATTAGAGAGAGACTTTCATCACATATAGAATTTTAGCTTGGAGTTTTTTCATATTATATCTTGTTGGATTTTTTTTTCCACACCTTTTGTATTCCTAAAATTTAGTCCTTCAATTTGCTATATATATATAGCTAGTTTTTTGATGTTTTATGGTTATCAAAGATTTTCTAAATTTTAATCTTCACGTTGGTTTATTGTTGAAAGAATATAAGAAAAATATAGTTTATTTTAAGTAGAGTGAAATTGATAAGACAAAAAGCTAAGCTAATTTACAAAAATTAAGAATAAAATCGCTTTCCAAATTATTGTATATGTAGAGAAAAAAAAGGATGAAAGAAAAGGAAAATATAATACTCAAAATGTTAAAAAATAATAAGTTGATGTAAAATGGTGGTGGAACATGAATGGTTGAAGGTGTTCTTTGGTTTTGATGTAAAGGAATTTGCCCCACCAACTATGTAATGTGGGGCATGAACAGTTAGGGTGGTGATGAAATTTACTTGCAATCAAAGGAAAAATTGAAATCGTTGGTGCCCCACCAATGTGGTGGTGGGCACCAACATTGAAAGTGGCGGTGGAGATTCATTGTGAGAAATGGAAAAAATATTTAAGTAAAAGTGTTGGACTATATGAAATAATTACGTGGATGTATAATGTTATTGCAAAATAATATCCATGTAAGAGTATGTATGAACTATTATATGGATATATGGATATTATATTGCAAAAATCGAGATATACTTAATTTTTTCTTAAACTAAGTACAACCGCTTTCATCGAGAGTGTTGTATTGATTTTTCTTATGAAGAAATATTTTTGGCATATGCCAACAAAAATAAATTTATTAAATACATAATGTATATTATTTTACTTTCAATTTTTTTTGAATAAGTAAGTATGCATCAGTAAATATTATTTGACTAAAGTGGATGGCTTGCTTTATTAAATTTTTAACCCAATTTTGAATTTTCGACTTCAGTTTTTTGGGCTCAATTTGTTAATTATTTGTTAATTTGTAATCTTAAAATTCAGCCCTTCAATGTGCTATATATATATATATAGGTTGGTTTTTTTCTTGATGTTTTATGGTTATCAAAGATTTTCTAAATTTTAATCTTCACGTTGGTATATTGTTGAAAGAATATAAGAAAAATATAATTTATTTTAAGTGGAGTGAAATTGATAAGACAAAAGCTAAGCTAATTTACAAAAATTTAGAATAAAATTGCTTTCCAAATTAATATATATGTAGAAAAAAAAAAGAAGAAAGAAAAGGGAAATATGATAACCAAAATGTTAAAAATGATAAGTTCATATAAAATGGTGGTGGAACATCAATGGCTGAACGTGTTGGTGAGGTTTTGATGTAAAGGAACTGTTGGTGCTCCACCAACGATGTAATGTAGGACACCAACAGTTAGGGGTGGTGATGAAATTTACTTGCAATCGAATATATTAAAAGTAAAATTGAATCATTGGTGCCCCGCCAATAATGTGGTGGTGGAGGCACCAACGGTTAATTATTTTATTTTATTTTTTTGTTTGGTTTCAAAATATATAATATAAAATACGTGAGAAAAACATGAATCAAAAGAGAAAATAAGTGTTGGTGCCCCACAATCAATGTGTGGTGGGTACCAACAGATAATATTCTCTGCTTTCCATTACAATATCGATGGTCCTACTGTTTTCATTTTTGTTGCATTATTACCGTTGGTGGCTCACCATTGATGTGGTGGTGAGGCACCAACGGTTGATTATTTTATTTTTAATTTTTTTGTTTGGTTTCAAAATATATAATATAAAATATGTGAGAAAAAAAAACCAAAAGGAAAAACAAGTGTTGGTGCCCCACCATCTATGTGGTGGTGGGGCACCAACATTTGATATATATATTTTTTTGCTATTGCAATTATCGGTGGCTTTACTGCTATTTTTTTTGTTGCACTATTTATTGTTGGTTACTCACCATCGATTTGGTGGTGGGGCACCAATGATTGATTGTTTTTTTCAACTGAAGGCTAATTATACTATTAGGAGTGCTATTGTAATATTGCACCGACGGTTTAATTTTTTTTATTTCCCTTATAATTAAGCCCCACATTTCTTATTTTGTTTCAGGATATATATATTTTTTTTGCATGAATAATGGTTTATAATTGTGTAGACTTTGTATTTCCACTATCACCTTTTGTTACTATTTAAATTTCTTTTCTTTTTTTTCTTTTGAATTTATATAAATGTATGTTTATTTTAATATATAATGTAAAATATGTGAGAAAAAAAATAAAACAAAAGGAAAAACAAGTGTTGGTGCCCCACCATCGATGTAGTGGTGGGACACCAACAGTTGATATTTTTTTTTGTTTGCTATTGCAACTATCGGTGGCCTTATTCCTATTTTTTTTTTTTGCACTACTAATCGTTGGTGGCTCACCATCGATGTGGTGGTGGGGCACCAACGGTTGATTTTTTTATTTTTTTTATTTGAAGGCTAAACATACTATTAGGAATGCTATTATAATATCATCTTTTGTTACTATTTAAATTTTTTTTTGAACTTATATAAATGTATGTTTATTTTAATATATAATGTAAAATACATGAGAAAAAAATAAAATAAAAGGGAAAACAAGTGTTGGTGCCCACCATCGATGTGGTGTGGCACCAACAGTATATATATATATATATATATTTTTTTCTATTCCAACTATTAGTAGCCCTATTATATTTTTTTATTATTGACTACTTACCATTGGTGGCTCACCATCATGTGGTGGTGGTACCAACGATTAATTATTTTATTTTATTTTTTGTTTGGTTTCAAAATATATAATATAAAATACGTGAGAAAAAAATGAATCAAAAGAGAAAATAAGTGTTGGTGCCCTACCATCGATGTGGTGGTGGGGCACCAACAGTTGATATTTTTTTCTATTTTCCATTACAACTATCGGTGGTCCCATCATGTATTTTTTGTTGCACTACTTACTTGGTGGCTCACCATTGATGTGGTGGTGGGCACCAATGGTTGATTATTTTATTTTAGTTTTTGTTTGGTTTCAAAATATATAATATAAAATATGTGAAAAAATAAACAAAAAGAAACAGTGTTGGTGTCCCACCATCGATGTGGTGGTGGGGCACCAACATTTGATTTTTTTTTTTTGCTATTGCAATTATCGGTGGCTTTATTGCTATTTTAAAGTGTTGGACTATATAAACTAATTACGTGGATGTATAATGTTATTGCAAAATAATATCCATGTAAGAGTATGCATGAACTATTATTTGGATATTATATTGCAAAAATGTGAGATATACTTAACTTGTTTTTGTTAAACTTAGTACCACCACTTTCATTAGAGAGTGTTGTATTTAATTTTTCTTATGAAGAAATATTTTTGGCATATGCCAACAAAAATAAATTTATTAAATACGTAATGTTTATTATTTTACATTCAATTTTTCTTTAGCGAGAAAAAGTATGAGTGTATCATTGAATATTATTTGACTAAAGTGGATGGCTCACTTTATTAATTTTTAACCCATTTTGAATTTTCGACTTAAGTTTTTTTTTTTGAGCTCACTTTGTTAATTATTTGTTCTAATTTTGAATTTTTGACTTTCAATCCTTTTTTTTATCGCTTTATTCAAGTCGATAGCATATTAACTAATTGAAATTCATTTCTATAATTCCACCAATAGAAAATAGTACTGAGAAAAATAATCCAAAAGTAAACAAAATTTAAAATAAACGAAGAACAAACTAAATGATACTTGCCACATAAAATTTCACAAACAACACAACAAACTATGTAATCCACAAAGAGAGGGAACGATAATAGATAAAAACGATCTGCTTTAGGTTAAAGATGGATGTTCCAGTTGCACCCAAGCTCCAGTTATCACATCACTTACCATTGGTCCCCACCACCGATGTGGTATGGCACCAACAATTCAAAACACTCAAAATACAAATAATATATAATTTAACTTAACATAATTATATAACATTTTATAGACCAACACACAACAATCTATAAAGAAAAAAGAAAAAAAAGAGCAAAGATAAAAACCTTAAATCTTAAATGTCATTTAGCGTTGGTGGCTCACCATCGATATGGTAGGACACCAACGCTTCAAAAATATTTTTTGTATGCTTACATTAAAGATGGATGTTCCGCTGCACCCAAGCTCAATTATACCATCACTTATCACGTGCCCTACCACCAATGTATGTGGTGTAAGCACCAACAGTTCAAAACACTCAAAATACAAATAATATATAACTTAACTTAACATAACTATATAATATTTTATAGACCAACACATAAGCATTGGTGGCTCACCATCGATATGGTGGTAGGACACCAACGCTTCAAAAATATTTTTTTGTGCTTAGGTTAAAGATGGATGTTCCCGTTGCACCCAAGCTCCAATTACATCATCACTTTCCGGTGCCCACCACCGATGTGATGGTGGGGCAATCATAGTTCAAAACACTTAAAATACAAATAATATATAATTTAACTTAACATAATCATACAACATTTTATAAACCAACACACAACAATCTATAAAGAAAAAGAAGAGTGTAGCATAAAAACCTTGAATCTTAAATGCCATTTAGCGTTGGTGGCTCACCATCGATGTGGTGGTGGGACACCAATGCTTAAAAAATATTTTTTGTATGCTTAGATTAAAGATGATGTTCTGTGCACCCAAGCTCTAATTACACCTATTACTTACGTTGGTGCCCTACTACCAATGTGGTAGTGGGGCACCAACCGCTCAAAACATTCCAAATACAAATAATATATAATTTAACTTAACATAATTATATAACATTTTATAGACCAACACACAATAATCTATAAAGAAAAAAGAAGAAGAAGAAGAGTGCATAAAAACCTTGAATCTTAAATGCCATTTAGCGTTGGTGGTGCACCATCAATGTGGTGGTGGGACACCAACGCCTTCAAAACAAAATTTTTTGTATGCTTAGGTTAAATATGGATGTTCCCATTGCACCTAAGCTCTAATTACACCATCACTTTGTTGGTGCCTACCACCGATATGGTGGTGGGGCACCAACAGAAGCATAAAAAGATGAACAATTTGTTATTGTCCAAAAGCACCATCTAAAAGCTTCGTGAATCACACAACACATATAGAGGAAGAAATTACAAAACTTTTTATTCTAAAATAACTATTTTTGCACAAAATTCAGATCTATAATTTCAAACCCATCAACACAAAAAAAAAAAAGTGTTCAATGATAAGAACCATAAACCTCAACAAAACCAAAATCCGTAATCTTCTATCTTTCTTTCTTTCTTTTCTTCAACAAAAGCACATGCAATCGGAAAAATAGAGGAAAGAAAAAGGAATTCACAATCAGGAACACCACAAACTCCCACCCACTTCCAAAGCAACAAATCCAAAGTAAAAAAAAAAATCCAAAAAAGATACACTTTTCTATTACACCAACTCCCACCCTCCTCCACGTGACCAGCAAAAAAATAAAAAACAATTTTCAAAAAAACCTTCGAAACAACGTCGTTTTGAAGATGGAATTGGAAAAAAAAAATAACACAAAAATGGAGGAAAACGACAAAATAGCAAGGACGAAAAACAACGAAGTTCTTGGCTAAGCTGCTTTTATATATATATATATATATATATATATATATATATATATATAAATGTGTGTGTGTGTGTATATATAGAAACGTCATAATTATAGTGTTTTTTTTTTATAAAAGTCATAATTATAGTGTTGAAAAGACAATAAAAGAAATATTCATACTTCCGCAAGGAAGGAATTGTTGGAATATGAGCCACTTGTTGGAATGTAAACCACGTAACAAAAAGAAATCCTGTGTGCCACTCCTGGAGAAGGCTCATAGATACCCTGGACCTGGAAACAACAAATTGCTCAAAGACTCACACTAACTAAAACTTATCCTCATTGAGTGAAGTGAAAGGCCAAAACCAGGCCGTCAAACAATTTGACAGTTAAAATTAACAAATGGTTTAATTTACATAGCCATGGCGAACATGTATACACCTAAGACACTCTTCAACTAGAAGTGACATTTGACAAATTCTTTTTGTTTTATATAAATCATGTTTAGTTACCATAATATCCACCTAATACACTCTTCAATGCTAAAAGCGACATGTTACAAATTTTTTTTTATATAAATCATGTTTAGTTACCATAATATCCCTTGACCATTAGAAGTAACAGAAATGAATTGATGGCTGGGTTACTATCTTATGAAATTTGAAAACTACCATAAGAAGCTGTATTTCTCGGCAAACTTTAGGTGTACTGGAGTTTGGCAATGATTAAATAAAAATTATCAACTTGCATAATCACCACCAGTTTATTAAAGAAATCTTCGTAAGCATAACATATGGAAAAACTAGCATTTATAGGCCATTTCATCTTCTAATATTTTAGGCTTACCACCTTGAGTTGCAGAAACACATCCCACAGTACAAGAAACAATACATAAACAGTGAGGCACTGACATAAGAGAAAAATATTTACAGAATAGAGCGACAAACTTAGAAAGCTTGGAGACAAAAATTATATGTTCCCTCTGCGTAGAATTTCCCATTATATGGAAAGAATACAAGCTGATCTCTAGCCAATAAAATAGCTACACTAAATACTAGCTGATTTGTGGCCTATTAAATAGCTAAACTACCATATACCGATCTATACAGCTAGAATATCCTAATTAAAGATAGAATAAAAGATTTACAAAAATAAAGCATTATAAGGCATAAAATCTGATGGCTTTAAATGGCCAGCTAATTCCTTTAACAAAGAGAACTTCAGATCAAACGGACAAATAAACAAAGATGATTATATCAAATGCAGTAACATAATCTGTTGCATCTTACTTTTGAACTACACCAATGGGGAAATACCCCACTTCCAACAATGATAAGCATAATTTTGCAGCAACATAACAATGGAGAAAAAGTGATCAATTGACTCACAACCTTTTCTGCACATCATACACCAGAGGAGACAATCAAGCATAAGGTCCTTTTGCAACTTATCACATGCATTTAACTTTCCATGCACAAGAAGCCAAATAAACAGTTGAATCTTCATTAACTGGTAGATATTCATTAACAGTTGAATTATAAAATTTACTGCTTCTCTACGCGCGCACAACCTGCATGCGATAAACAAATACAAATAATTAAGCATTTACAGCCCACAATGTACGCTTTAAAGGGATACATAAAATGAACGTTGTAAATGGCACACTTTAATTAAAATTGAAGATGTTGTGTGTCCTCTGTTTGCACTTTCTCACCATCAATCTCTACATTGTGAATGAATTTGATTTTATTCCAGTCTTCACCTTCTTCGACATGACAACGCACACTGAGAAGATCACATTCCATAATGATCAAATTTTGAAGAGAAGTTGGCAATCCTTCATCCGCAATGATTGAAGCATTGGACAGCGGTTGACCTCTAAAACATTAAGGGAAGTAAGGTAGCGAAGTGTAGGTAGGGTGTGCAATTCTGGACAATCTATAATGGTAAGCTGACGGAGTCGGGCATGACATTGTAATTAATTTCACTCCACATCCGTGAATTTGGCATGTCTTGAAATGTAAGTGATTCCAGACATGGAAAGCTTAAATCACACAACCCACAAAAGTGAGAATCTATGCACTCCAAACCACGCATCCCATCAATGTAGAGAGATTTAAGGACCGGAAGTTGACCAAAAGCAGGTAGTGATATGCAATTTTGGCTCTTTTGTATATCAATTCTCTCGAGTTTATGAAATGATGGATCACTCAACCAACTGGGAAACATTAGACCTCCATAGTTTTTTATTTCTAACTCTCTCAATCCTCTATGGGGTTTAAGTCCTGCAAGAACTTCTTCATTTCTTCGTGCATCAACATTCTCATGATTGTCCCATTGCAGTTCCAACTTGTTCAAGTACTTCTTGTTATCTAACAATGCTGCCTTAGCCTCTCCAAAATTTGCAACATTCTCAAGATTTGTGATGCTAAAGGATCCACAAAGCCTCTGCATGTCTTTTAGCTCCTCAATGCGCGCCCTTCATCTTTTCCAACTATAAAAGCTTGAAGCATTTGTAGATTAGTCAATTTCCCAAGTCCTAAAGGCATACAACTAATTTGGCGTTTTACATCCAATTCAAGATGACGTAGCTTATTTAGATTCTTCAAGTGTTTGGGTAACTGAAGGAGTTGGAAACAATTATTTAGCTTAAGTACTTCCAGACCATAGAGATTTGCAACTGATTCTGGCAACTTCTTAATATGAGTACTAGAGACGTTCAAGTATCGAAGGAATTTTAGTTTCTACAGAGTTGGGCAACTCATAGATTCTAGTAAAACTCAAGTTCAATACCCTTAAGCGTTGCAGATTCAGGAAAAACTCATATGGAACTTCTTTAATAGGAGATGTTGACATGAACGTGCATAAATTCTTGTATCGATGAAACATCTTCAAAACTGATGGTTGAATATTTTGACAAAGTAAAGATGAATGACGAACACTTGAATATTTGGGCATCAAGCAGGACTTCTTATCCTCCACACGAAGGCATGAGTCCCTGGAAACTAGCTGAGCCAAATCATGAAGCAGCACAGGCATTTTATAGGTGGGAGTATTAGATGATGAAGGTTGAAAAACATCTCCACAACAACTCATCAAAGTAGTCTCTGCCAACATCTTCAACAATTCTCATTCCTTGAGCTTGGATGAACCCTCAGCTACCCATAATTGATCAAATCATCCTTATTGAATTCAAAATTATAAGGAAAAATTGAGCAATACACGAAACATCTTTTCATACAAGCAGGCAAATGATCATAACTTAGTTTTAGCGATGGGTAGATTTCATTTATGTTCCTAGCCATGTCCCAAAGTTCAACTTGTAACAAGTCATCCAACTGCATCTCCCCTGATTTAAAACATAGAACATTTCCAATCATCTTAGCTGCCAATGGTAACCCTTCGCACTTTTTTGCTATCTTTGAGTCAATCATTTCTAAGTCTTGATGTAGTTGCAGACTGTTACTTTTGAGTACTATATTCTTTGTCAATTCCCAACAATCTTCTTCAGACAAAGGTTGCATATGGTAAGTAAATCGACTACCAAAAACTGTTGAAACTCTTACACTGCGAGTAGTCACCAAAATTTTGCTCCCCGATGCAGCAGCTTTGAAAGGTTGTTGTAGGATGTCCCAATCACTAGGACATTCATTCCACACATTATCAAGAACAAGTAAAAACCTTTTACTCTTAAGGACATCTTGAAGTTCAATTTGTATGCGATTTAAATCTGAAAAGTCAGCAACTTTTTTGGTAACAGACTCAAAAATAGTCTTTGTAATCCTTAGCATATCAAATTGTACAGAAACGGACACCCAAATTCGTGTTTCAAAATTATTCATTATTTCCATATCATTGTAAGCAAGTTGAGCAAGTGTTGTTTTTCCAATCCCACCCATACCCACTATAGAAATCACAGAAGGTGCTTTTTCTTCTGTAAACTCACTGCATAACATCGTCACAATTTGATTCTTGTCCCAATCTCTTCCAACAATACATGACTCATCAATCAGTGAAGTGGAATGCTGTATATTAAAATCCCTCGGCTGCCTTAATTTCAAAATGTCAGTCATAAAGTAACTTTGCATTTCCCCACTAAATCATTCAATTTCCTCTGCATTTCCTCAATCTTAGATGGAATACTGAACTCAAAAGACAACAAAACCATATGGCGTACCTGCTTGCTGCTGATGAGCGTTGCATCGTCACCATAATTGCGTCTCTCGAGCTCCAAAGCAATCTCGTCTAGGAAGTACTCTGCATCGTTAAGGATATTTTTGAGATCTTGAAGCCAAAGCCGACTCGCATTGTTCGGAAGCTGGTTGGTCTCTAAATCATCCACCAAAGCTTGGATCTTTGCGATTGTTCTCCAAGTTTTGGAGATTTTCATCCACACCCAGAATCAAACCAATCCCTCTCTGGGCAAAATTAGTAAATTTATTAAGAAAAACCTCCACTACAGCAGAGGTAAGGCCTGACCCAATAAATACAGACTCCATGTTTGTTGCGGAATGAAGAGAATTGATTTTTCTTTGAAACGGATTGCACTTCTCTGTTGTTGGTTCTCAGGTTCAGAACTTCATTTACATGGTCCGCAACGCAAGTCAATTTTTATTTATTTCTTTTATGAATAAAAAGGACCTGTGGGAACATTAGCCCAGGTCACTTAGATATATGGTTCAAAACAATTAAATATACAAGTCAACTGTGGTTTGTAGTCGAGTCAATTTTAGGAAGTTTAATGAATAAAATTTTTAAAAATAATAAAGAAAATTAAATTATAAATTAATTGTCGCCTCAGCTTTCACCGTCAATTTGCCCTTCTGCTTTTGTATAATGTCAAATTACCCTTTTATAAAAATATTTCAGTCATGGCTAATATTCAGATTAATTATTTTTACAAACAAAATATGTTGAAATTACAACTTTTATTAACAAAGTAAAAAAATAAATAAATCAATTTTTTGTCTTGTTGTCTTTTAACTTTTACCAATTTTATTAATAAACATAAAATTTGTAATTTATTTGAGTTGGTCAATTTTGTCTTTCCAGTAAAAAAATACAAAATGAGCAATTTGACATTATGCCCAAATTCAAGTGATAAATTGCATAAAAAAAGGTGGGACAAATTGACATAAGAATGAAAGTTAAAGTGGGTAAAATTTCGATTTAACTATAAAATTAGCAATAATATCCTTTTAATTATAAAATTGATATTAATATCTTTAAATTTAAAAACAGTGTAAAATTCTCCCTTTAACTATAAAATTAGCAATAATATCCTTCTAAATTTAAAAGTTGCAAATTAGCTTTTACTCATGAACACAATATAGTTTTACTTTAAATAAAATAATTTATTTAACTAAATATTTTTTAACGCTAATGATATAAACTAATTTATTTTTACATGTACTGTATAGCTACTAGATATTATAAAAATAAAAATATAAAAGGTTTTTACATTAATTATTTTCAGTTTCATTATAAAATTGACAACAATATTCTTTTAAATTTTAAAATAATTATAAATTAGTTCCGACTCATAAACACGGTATATATTTTACCTTAAATATAATTATTTTTTAACTTTTAAAATATTTTTTTTGTGAATGATACAAATTAATTTATTTTACCCATGCTAGATGTTATGGAAATAGAGATGTAAAAGGCCTTTTGAAATTGATTTTCAAAGCCCTAAAATTCCTGGTGACCATATGAAATCATAAGCTTATGAAATGCATTAGTGTAATTCGTTGGACCTTAACAAAACGCAAAAGGATATTTGTCGGCTGAGTTGGAAAGCACTCGCTCATCCTTGGAGGAAATTAAACACAAATGGAAGTTTCAAAGAAAGCACCAAAAAGGTCAGCTCTGGCGGCGTTATTTGAGATAGTGTACATAAAATGATGGCTGGCTGGTTTTTCAGTGAACATTGGATGAGCTAGTTGTATGCTGGCAGAATTTGGGGTCTAGGGTTAAAGCTGGCTTGAAAGATGGATTCAAGAAACTTGTTGTGGAAATGGACTCCAAAA